>PISX010014645.1:0-52290 GCA_004024625.1 Mellivora capensis
GCGACAATTTCTAGTAAGTTTTCTAGCATCTTGACAAAAGTTAGGGGTTTGCTTCTCTAAATCCCCTTCAAGATGTGTTCCCTTTCAGCTAGTTTCACCCAGTGTTTGGCTTGGTCCTCACCAACAAGCATGTGGACTAATCGATGTAAATTTGAGAAACCAAATTGCTAAGTTTGGATAGCTAAGTTAAATTCGTCAGCAAATCTCTGGGGGTCCTCAGTCACTTAGAAAGCTCTTTAACTATGACTTGCAGTTTGGCCTTAGTCCTGGGAACATAAGAAACTTGAAGTTTATTCAGATTCTCAGAAGAGTTAACTTTAAAGAGTTTAAAGAGACAGGTTTCAATGGGGTCAGAAGAGGAGGGAGCAGGGAGAGATCTGGAGGCAAAGTAAGGAAAGTTCAGGAGAGGGAATGGAGGAAAATGGTACTGGAGGTGGGGCTGAGCCCAAGGTGGCTGTAGACTAAGAGGATGGGGGAGGGAAAAAGAGGACCCAGAAGCCATTTTGACTCCTTTCAATCATCCATTTGCCTCAGTTAATTAAGAAACTGTATTTTGCAAAGAGACAAAGTTAGAACCCTGGAAACACCTGGAAGCTTCAAAGTACCATATGCAATAGGCATCCCATTCAGTTTTTGTGTTTGTTCGTTTTAGAACTGTGGCTTTCTAATTTAATTTTGGGTAAAACAAGTGTGGAGAGAGAAAAAATTCCTATAACGCCATTAAGTTTTTGGCCTTTTGGTTAAGTCAATTCACTTAATTATAAATGTACTTGCTGAGGGACCATAGCTGGGTTTTTTTTTTCTGTTTGTTTGTTTGTTTTTTTAACATAAAACTAGGCAAGTCCCAGTGGGGGTGGGCACTCAAAATATTTTGATGACTGAAGTCCTAATTTTGGAGGTTTTTCTCTAGACCAAAGAGAGAGATTCTTGAACACCAGTTTCAAAAAGAACAGCCTGATTCCAGAAGGCATCAGACCAAAGGCCAGCACAGTTCCATCAGGAACAGTCCGATTTCAAAAAGGAGTCGGAAGGAAGACCGAATGAGTGCTCTCAGACATAAAAACAAGACCAGAGCCTTAAAAAGGTCCTGAACAAAGCTTGAAGAGTTCACACACAAATCATAGAGTTCAAAATCCAGGAGAAACCTTATCTTCAACCCCCAAGTCGGGAAGAAAGCAGTTAGCCCATTGACCTGTTTGCTCACCAGCCTCCGGTCTTCTCTGGACCCCACGTCTGACCAGCAAGTAAAGTTAACCTTAAAAATAAAACTGCTAGTTATTCTACCAGCAAAAAATGAGTTTATTCAATGACAGCAAAGAATTTCAACCCCAAGCAAGTAAGCGATAGCAAAACCACAGCCCAATTCAGAGAACACAGGGGAGGACCGCTCTTTTGCTCTTTTGTAAAGGAAAAGGGGAAGTTGGCAAGGCCGTTACAAACAAGAAGTCCATCGGAGTAAACTGGAAGTAGACTGCCTTCTCATTGGCTAAGCTGCGAGTCTCTCATGGGCGGGGCTGTTGGGGGAGGAGGAGAAATGGGAGGGAGGGCGGGAAATAAGCCTCTCTTCCTCCTGTAGTAAAGGAGTATCCATGTGCTTGGTCCATCTCCTTCTGTTGGGTCTGCAATCAAGGATGTGTGGTAGGGCTATAGCCCAGGCTTTTGACTCCACTTCAGTGACGTGTCAACCTCTGGGAGATCAGGCTCCTCCCATTGCCGAAAGGCTTTCCTGGAATACCCACTGAAGGAGTGCGTTTGTCAGTCAGCCCTTCTGTTCTCTAAGCGGAAGTGGGCCAGGTGTCAGACCCACTCCAAGGTCCACACTAGCTTCATGGGATTCAGGCACCAGCTGTCAGTGTCCCCTGATTCAGAGAACATTTCAAAGCTCTCTAGGAGGTTCCCTCAAAGCCCTTCTCACTTCTTGCAGTGGAAGGTTATACCTCTCATGTCTTCCCTAAAGGGGGAGCTGGGACTCACAGCAAGATAACTTCTGTTTTCAAATAAATCTTTTCAGCAAACTTTAGTCCCTTTCTCTGATCCCCTTCTATATCTGTGATGTCATTGATTGGTCTTGTATTAGTTACGCTCTCCAGAGAAACAGAATCAATAGGATGTATTAGAACACACATACAGGGGACGCCTGGGTGGCTCAGTTGCTTAAGTGGCTGCCTTCGGCTCAGGTCATGATCCCAGCGTCCTGGGATCGAGTCCCACATCGGGCTCCTTGCTTGGCAGGGAGCCTGCTTCTCCCTCTGCCTCTGCCTGCCACTCTGTCTGCCTGTGCTCGTGCTCTCTCTCTCCCTCTCTCTCTGACAAATAAAAAAAAAAAAAAAAAAAAAAAAACCCCCCCCCCCCCCCCCCCCCCCCAAGACACACACAGTCTAGGATGCCCACATCAGCCTTCCCTCCCTTCACTAATGTCAGCTAGCACCATGGTCTGATGGCTCTCTCAGCATTCCTCAGCTCTCTCTCCATTTTTTCTCAGGCTATTTCCCCTAATAAAATTCTTACATGTTTAATCCAGTCTTGGCATCTGCTTTTTTAAAGACCCAGACAAACATAGTTATGTTTGTTTCTACTTATTCCCCCACATAATCTATGAGAGTATTTTGCTTCATCTTTGTCAGCATTTGATAGTTTCCAATTCGACTACTTTGAAAAATGCAAACGGTGTGAAAAGAGAAGTTAGGATCCTACTGCAGGAGGACAAGATGGATTTCCTGCATTTCTGATGGGAAACTGGAATACATTTTTCCTGTGGAATTTTATTTATAAATATTGCCCATGTTCTAATTTGTTTATTGTTGGCATAGAGCCCTATTTCTGGCACATTATGGTTAAGCGGTATTATGTGGGATGGTTTGAAGTTCTAAATACCTGGACAATATTATTTTGGGAAAAAGCATTTGAAATTCCAAACAGTTGGCTCATAACTACATATGTACATCCACTCTGGGCTGGGGGGTAGCCTGTATTTATATTTAGTCTATAAATGTGGTAGAGTATAAAACATAGGCAAGAAATCAATATCATAACAAACTAAAGGAAAAAAATGAAGTGTGATCATTGAGATACTTCCTAGCAGCAAGTTGATATGCCAGTGAATTTCTATCTAAGTGCTAATTCTAGCATGGAGCACTGGGTGTGGTGCATAAACAATGAATTCTGGAACACTGCAAAGAAATTTAAAAAAATAAATAAAAACTTTAAAAAAAGAATATGAAACAAAAAATAAAAAAACAAACAAAAACAAAAAATTTTTAATTCTAATGTAAGTAACATATAGTATTATATTAGTTTCAGGTGTATGATATAGTGATTCAATAATTCTATACATTACTCAGTGCTTATCATTATTGATAAGTGGACTTTTCATCCCTTATGCATATTTCACCCATTCCACCCACCTCCCCTCTGGTAACAATGAGTTTGTTCCCTGTAGTTAAGAGTCTGTTTCTTGGTCTATTTTTTCCTTTGTTTTGTTTCTTAAATTCCACAGAAGAGTGAAAGCATATAGTATTTGTCTGTTTCTGACTGACTTATTTCACTTAGCTTTATAATCCCTAGATCCATCCATGTTGTTGCAAATGACAAGACTTCATCCTTTTTTATGGCTGAGTAATCTTCCATTGTGTATATATATTTACACACACACCATATCTTCTTTATCCATTCACCTATGGATATGTACTTCCACATCTTGGCTATTGAAAATAATGCTGCAATAAACATAGGGGTGCATACATCTTTCTGAATTAGTGTTTCTGTATTTTTGGGTAGATACCCTGTATTGAAATTACTATATCATATGGTAATTCTATTTAAAAACAATTTTTTTAAAAGTAGGCTCCTTATCCAGCAGGACACCCAAAGTGGGGCTTGAACTCATGACCCTGAGATCAAGATCTGAGGTGAAATCAAAAGTTGGCTGCTTAACTGACTGAGCCACCCAGGTGCCCCTCTGTTTTTATATTTTTGAGGAAGCTCCATACTGTTTTATGCAGTGGTTTTACTAGTTTACATTCCCACCAACAGTGCATGAGGGTTCCTTTTTCTCCACATCCTTGCCAACACTTGCTGTTTCTTATGTTTTTGATTTTAACCATTCTGACAGGTGTGAGGTGATATCTCATGGTGGTTTAGATTTTTAGTTCTCTGATGATTACTGATGTTGAGCATCTTTCCATATGTTTATAGACCATCTGTATGTCTTCTTCAAAGAAGTGTCTGTTCATGTCTTCTGCACATTTTAATTGGTTTATTTTTTGGTGCTGAGCTGTGTCAGTTCTTTACTTATTTTGCAGTCAAATGCTCTACCCCTGAGCTATACCCCCTGCAGTTCTTTACTTATTTTGGATACTAACTCTGTATTGGATATGCCATTTGTAAATATCTTCTCCCTTTCAGTAGGTTGACTTTTAGTTCTGTTGATTGTTTCCTTTGCTGTGCAGAAGACTTTTATTTTGATGTAGTCCCAATAATTTACTTTTGCTTTTGTTTTCCTTACCTCAGAAGACATATCTAGAAAAATGTTGCTATGGCCAATGTCAGAGACATCACTGATTATACTCTCTCCTAGGATTTTTATTGTTTCAGGTCTCGCATATAGGTCTTTAATCTATTTTGTTTTTATTTTATTTTTATTTATTATTATTTTTTATTTATTTTTATTATTTTATTATATAATTTTATTTATTATAATTTTATTTTATTATTATTTATTATTTTATTTATTTTATTTTATTTTATTTTTGTGTATTGCAAAAGAAAGTGGTCTAGTTTCATTTTTTTGCATGTTTTCTCAACAGCATTTATTGAAGAGACTGCCTTTTTTCCTGTGGCATATTCTTGCATCTTTTATCAAAGTAAAATTAACCAAATAATTTTGGGTTTGTTTCTGGGTTTTCTATCCTGTTCCTTTGACCTAAATGTCTATTATTGTACCAAGTACCATACTGTTTTCATTACTCCTGTTTTTTAGTGTATCTTGAAATCTGGGTTTTTGCTACTTTCAGGTTTGTTCTTCTTTTTCAAGTGTGCTTTGGCTATTTGGGGGTGTCTTTTGTGGTTCCACATAAAGTTTAGGATTCTTTGTTCTAGTTTTGTGAAAAATGCTGTTGCTATTTGATACGGATTGATCCAATCTGTAGATTGCTTTGGGCAGTATGGACATTTTAACAGTATTTGTTCTCTCAATCCATGAGCATGGAATATATTTCCTTTTGTTCATGTTCTCTTCAATTTCTTTCATCAGTGTTTTATAGTTTTCAGAGTACTGGTCTTTTACCTCCTAGGTTAAGTTTATTCCTAGGTATTTCATTATTTTTGGTGCAATTTTAGTTGTTTTTAAATGCTTTCTTGGGATGCCTGGGTGGCTCAGTGGGTTAAGCCACTGCCTTCGGCTCAGGTTATGATCCCAGGGTCTTGGGATCGAGTCCAGCATCAGGCTCCTTCCTCAGCAGGGAGCCTGCTTCTCTCTCTACCTCTGCCTGCTTCTCTGCTTGTGTGCTCTCTCTCTCTCTCTCTCCTTCTCTCTGACAAATAAATAAAATCTTAAAAAAAAAAAAAGCTTCCTTAATTACTTCTTTTTTCTGCCACTTCAATATTAGTGTATAAAAATGCAGTGGATTTCTATATGTAGATTTTGCATTCTTTGACCTTACTGAATTCATTTATGAGTTCTAGAGGTTTTTTAGTGGAGTCTTTAGGGTTTTCTATATATAGTATCATGTCATCTGCAAATAGTGGAAGTTTTACTTCTTCCTTACCAATTTGGATGCCTTTTATTTCTTTTTCTTTCTGATTACTGTGACTAGGACTTCCAGTATTATGTTGAATAGAAGTGGTGAGAGTGGACATCCTTGTCTTTTTCCTGATCCGAGGGGGAAAATTCCGTTTTTCACCATTGAGTATTGGTATTATTTTAAACACATCATAACTAATCTGTGAATTGTTCTGAAATCAGATGCTATAAGTTGCCCTCTTGGCCTTCAGATTCATTTATTGCCTTTCCCTGCTCTGTTTTGTGACTCAGACGGTGAATTTCTGAAGTTTCCCGGGTTCCTGTGACAGCTGGTTTCTGTTGGGTTTGACCAACAGGAAGCCAACACAGGAGATTGTAGACAGGGAGGGAAGGAGAAGGCAGGGTATCTACCCTTCCTTCTCTCCAGCCCCAGTCCTTCCACTTAACCTCTCCCCACCTTGGGTGAAATCTCTACCAGGGATCATGCCTCCTCTATGACTCCAGCTCCCCTAGACTTGTCTGCTCTGGGTCCACTAATACCAAAAAACTAAGAAATATTTATGAGAGAACATCTTAAAACTGAGAAAAATCTGTCCATTGTCTTAGGAATATTCCCCCTGAGAACTGGAAAGGGGGAGTAGCATCATTTTTTCTATTTTTAGCAGTAGAACACTCATCTCCCAAAGAAGCATAACATGAAAATCATGGCACCACTAAAACAAATTTAATATTTGACTTTCAGAGTCTTTGGACTATAATACAAACCTGTGTTGAGGATTATTTTGGTTGGAATCTGGGGCTATTTTGAATCTCTCTCCATAGTAGCGGTGGTCTGGAGAGGTACCCCAGGAATAAATGATCCTGTAGGACTGCTTAAGCCCTTTCTCTATCATCCAGCATTACCCTACCTGGGAAATAAAGTACATGATGATTCTCTGAAGTGCTTATAGTATTAGAGTATTCTATCTTTGTTTTTACGCTCACTTATAAATGGGACCTATATTAATCTGTTCTCTTGATTCTGGAAAGGTGCAGGGATTAAAACACATTTAGCTTAATGCCTGAAATACTGAGAGCTTTTAAGGAAAAAGTAGGAAGGGATTGGGCTTCTGAGAAAACAGGTGCAAACAAAAGGAAAATGTTGTAGCCACTAGATGAGGAAGGACTTTTTCTTCTTCTCTTATTCTGAATGTCATCTGTGAAGTTGACTAGAAAGACCATATGCTAGCTCCCGTGGCATCAAAAAAATCTCCTAAGATTCTGTGAAATGGACTTCTTTTTATCTATTTGTAATTTAACTGAAGACCTCAAAAGCTCACATCTGTTGAGCAGGTAGTTCTGGCCTTCATAATAGGGGATTCTGTACATTTTCAAAGAAAAACTACTCTTGGGACTAGACACCAACTTGTTTATATTTAACTGATGAAAACTAGAGGAAAAATTATCTTAATTTTGGTAAGAAAGACCAAGTCTAAACTTCTGGTATCATTCTTGCCTGCTTAGTGTTGCCATGATCTAGGTACTCACCCCTATGGGTCTGTGGTCCAGTCCCTGAACCAAGGAGAATGAAGCTTCGGCCTAAGCACAGCACCTTCTCTCCACCAGTACCAACACGTGGAGTTGGAAATGACCCTGAGGACCTGGGGGTCCAGTGTGCCGTGGGCTCTTTCCTTCCCTCCACTGTCTGCCCTAGGCTTGGCTAGGATTCTGTTCTGGTTCCCGATTCTCTGCTGAAACCAGAGCCCTGCGCGGAGTTCAGCTTTTAGCGCAGGGCTTAAAAGCTTAAAGTCACAGATGCTCTCTCTCCCTTGCCAACGTTCTGCTTCAACCAGATGAACACCTTTCCTGCTTGTTCCCAAAGCAAGATGCTGCCTTACATGTAAAAACTAGGGTGCACAACTGACCTGAGATGCCTACTTGCCAGGTTCCAATCTATAAGTCAGTTCTGTGGGTATCTGTTCTCCCTAGGACATTGCAGGATGGACCACTGGCCCTCCCTTTGGAAACACATCTTATAACCTAGTCAGTTCCCTGATCAGCCAGCCTCAGTCATTGTCCCTCTCTTCTTGATGGAGATTAGCTTCTCAGCATGGACTCCCAGGCATTAGCTACCCCATGTCTGACAACTGAGCGGAAATATCCAGCTAGTCAAGAAGAGATCTACAATCCAGCTTGATTGGCACTGGTATCAACTTATACATGCACATATAGTTTAAATGTGTGTGTATACATTTTAAAATGGAAGTAACATTTTTTCCTGACAGAATGAACTTATTGTAAAAATTCAAGCACAGAGAATGTGTAAGTTCTCTCTGCCCCAAGTCATCCCTCTGATTAATCATGTTAACAGTTTATATTGATATAATTCTCCCAGACCATTTTTATGAAAGTATAAATTTAAATATATATGCTATATATTTAAAACAGAAATTGGATTATAGTTATAACCTGCTTTTCATTTTAACTTTATCATTTGTTGTTGGATATCAGCCTGCCCTCATTTTAAATGTGGACTCACTTTGGCTCAACTTCAGAGTACCCTATGATTTAAGTACAAAGGAATAATTCTTCCTCTCTTTTTATAGTCTTTCGGGGGGGATGTTTGTTCAATTATTTATGGTGATAGGTTTTACAGAAATAGATGTTTTTTATTGAGACCATCAAAACCTTCAGTGCCTTAATGATTCTGCTGATAAAGTAGAAAACACATGAAGGCATGTCAACCTGTCAAGCAAAAGAAAATGCTCTCTCTCCCTAATGTAAATGGATTAGATAAAGGCCTGATCTCCTGCTGCATCAAGTTACGGTGTTTCATGCTCTAAAGACCAGGTAGGTACTGCTTTGCACAGTTCTTGTAGAATGTTGGACTTTAAAGACGAAGAACCAAATTTTAAAACTGTCATAAATCTGAGTCTGGCTTTCAGAAGGCAAGAATGCTATTTTTAGTGTGTCTGGATTGTGGTCTTTCCCTTTGGTGCTTGATGATGACTGCACAGTAAGAATGAAAAATGAAACTTCTGGAGATAGGATAGCTAAGGAGATTGAAAATAACACCCAGACAGTGGAGCCTCTGGGTCACTAATTTGAATTCAGCTCAAATCAGTGATGTCTACAAATTGTTCTGTCTGCTGGCAGTGAGGCTTGCAGAAAAGACATTTCTCATCCTTATCTGTGTTAATTATATCTCTGTGCTTTTCAGAGCCAGGTATGTGAGGTTTTAGACTGTAATCCCCCAGAGGGCAGGGACCATCTCTGCCTCATGCACTTTTTACAACCTTACTTAGATGAGTGTTGATTAGATAATTTTGATTAGGCGGAGGAAGGAGTGCTCTTTCTGAGGGGAGCTGGCTGGGGTGAAATTGTGACTATTAAGCATTTCTGTAAAACATGAGAGTGACATCCCTTCTAGTTTGTTCTGGGTGGCCTTGGAAATAGTTTAGTCTCACACCATGACAAATAGTCTCCTTTTATAGCCCTGTCAGCAAACATTGCAGCCCAAACCCTGAAATTTAAAGACATCTCTTTTCCTTTTTTTCTGATTTGCACCCATCTCTTTGGGTCTAGCGCAACCCCCCCTTTCCCGTGGTCCTCTTTCAGCATGCCTTGATCATCGGCTGTTCTGAACTGTTATCTTCCACTCATAGTAACTTCTTGTGAATGTGTCCTCTCTCCCTATGTAGAGGCACAATTTTGAGGGTCAAGACCATATCTTACATCTTTTTGTAACCTCCCCAGATACTAGTACAATGTTTGCCATTTCTGGATTTTACTAATAATATTTTTGAAAAACTGAGTAAAATTCTTCCTTAAAAGTTTACATTTTTTTATCTTAGTTTTTTTGTGTGTTAGTTTTTATTATATGAGCAGTGCTTCTTTTCCAGCTCTTTTAATATCATATTACCAGTGCTGTGGATGTGGTGTCCATACAGTCATGCAGGTTGTACACTGCACAACTCTAGCTGTGGTGATTGCTTCAAGTAGTTCTGAAAAAATGGAGATCAAAGAACGATAGTACTAGTGCTTCAGAATAAAACATATGGTACAACCAAAATAGGCTAGATAGATAAGAGTAAGTCACTAATATGTGAATCTTAAACTACCTGTTTTGGACAAAAAATAAATATGATGGGGACAACAGTTTTCAACAAGTGAGCGTTTCTACTGCTTTCACCCCCCCCTTTGCCCACCCCAGAAGGAACTTTTTTTCTCTGAAGGCATAGTTTATTCCCATTCTCAGCCTTCTGAGTATGACTTTTGTCAAACTAACTGGGGGGGTTTTGTGAGGCAGAATCAGGAGACCATTGAGACAGGGCTAGAGAGCAGGGAGAACAAAGGAAGGAAAAACAGCCCAGGGTCCTGATTGCGCAGGACAGGAGCTTGAAAGAGTAAGAGGCTCTAGCCCAGGGTAGAATGGGAGAGAGAGGAATGCATTTCAGGAAGTGCTGCAGAGTGTAAATGAGGGGATTCCCTTTAATGCTTTCATGTGGGGATGGGCTAGGTTCTGGTGTAGTTGCAAGTCACAAACTACTAATTCTCTTTGACTTAATACAGCAAATTTCACTTCTTGCTCAAAGTCTGCTGCAGGTCCCAGGGACTCTCCTGGGCAGGAGTTCTCCATATGGTGACTCAGTGGCCTTGATCTTATGGCACTGCTGTCATAAGGGCAGAAGACAGAGGGCACGGAGCCCCCACAGCCATTCTACCAAGCTTTGGCCAGGCAGGGACTCTGGCTGCAGCCGCGTGCCTGAACTTGGCCCGAGGCCTGTGCGACTGCAAGGCGGCTTGGAAGCTGTCTTCTGTGAGCCTGGAAGGTGAGAGTTGTATGTAGATGAGCTCTGCTACTATCTGCCATGGGCTCTTTAGAAGTGTGCAGAGATACTGAGATTGCTTTTACTTTTGGTGGCTGGACAATGTTTCTGTGATAGGTGACACCTCTCGGAGACTGGGCCACCAAAGGCCTCGGAATTTAGTTGGCTTATACAGAAAGAGGCAACTGTATGTCATAAAGCATTCTTAGGACTTTCTGAAAAACACGGTAACGTCTTGCTAAGTATTGGAAGAGCTTTTAAAAATTTTTGCCTGCTTGCTCTCTCTTTCTCTTTTCCTTCCTTTAGTGAGAAAATACTCACAAATACAATTACTCCCATGACTTATTCAGAGGAAGTTTTAAATTTGGTTTTATTTCCTTTGCTTCCTTGATACCCATTTTATTAGGCATCTTAAGATGGAGAAAAGGTTATAAATTCCCTTCAGCATCATTAAAAGGAAGCATTTCTAGACTGACATAAATGTGATGGTCATTCATGATTCCTTTGAGCTTTATGACTCTACCAAGAAAATAAAAAGTCTATATTGCAGATCCATAGGAGAAACAAATCTGGCAAGCTGGGCCTAATGTGATTTCTTAGCAAGTGTATTTCAGGAGAGGACAAAAGACTATAGAAAGACAGTTTTGTTTTGTTTTATTTTTTAAATAGGAGGACAAGTTAGGAAATAATTTTAGACATTTCTGCAATTTTCGCAACAAGAGCAACTGTATTTTAAGAGAGAACATCTGATTCTCTGTGTCTTGACAACACTTCAACAATTGCAACAGGTGCCCCATACCATTAACAGGAAAAAGAGCAAACCTGGTTGGTGTACGTGAGCGTGAGAGAAGGCACGACTGAATACTTCAGTATGCAATTACATTTGCTGCATAATTAGCCATAAATTGAGCATCCAAACATAGATGCATGTGTAATTAATTATGACTTATTTAAAAGCACTCAGGTTGTGACACTTTTTTCTTCATTTCCTGCAAATCAAATTACTGAAGTTTTCATTTCATTTCAAAATAATTTTGCCTGCATTATTTTTTTAAATTTCAACTGAGATACAACGTTGATTATACATAAAGAACTGATTCAGTAAGGGATCAGTGAAAGAAGAGTAGGGAGGAATGCTATCAGAAGGCACAGGATTGCAGAACTTGAGCAGGACTCACTTGGAAGGTAGAGGGGGCAGGTGGAGGCTGGGGGCTGGCAGACCTAAGGGATGGAAGATTTTCTCAGTGTTTTTAATTGTGCTATCCTGGGCAAGAAAAGACGGCACATCAAGAGAAATAATAGATGGAGAAAGTCTAATGACAGTGATCTGGAGATGACGCTAACACTGCCATCTTTTAAAACATGTTCCGATGAAATATTTGGTCAACTGATGAATATCGTATGTTATTTATTTATTTATAGAGAGAGTGTGCAAGTAGTGAGAGGGGAGGGGCAGAGAGAGAGGGAGAGAGAGAATCTTGAGCAGGCTCCATGCCCAGGGCAGAGCTCAGTCTCACGACCCTGAGATAATGACCTGTGCTGAAACCAAGAGTCCGACGTTTACCTGACTGAGCCACCTAAGATGCCCCATGAGTATTTTATTTTTAGCATACTTAGATCATGTGGATTCCAGACTGTGCCTTTTTTCTAACAGAGTCCACTGATTATTTGAGGAAAATTGAGATATATACTGCCTGGACACACGAGTTGTACACATAACCGCCCTTTCTCAAATGCCATGTGGTAACAGCTCTAGAACTCTGTCTACAGCAAGGGCTTTTAACTGCTGGCAAGTACCTTTTCTGGCACCATCAGTCATGAAAGCTGAGTAGTTTATACCTGCCAAGCTTCTCTGTAGACAGTCACCAGGACAGCACTTCTTTTTTTTTTTTTTTTTTTTTTTTTTTTTAATTATTTTTTTTAAGATTTTATTTATTTATTTGACAGAGAGAGAGAGCGAGAGAGCGAGCACAGGCAGACAGAGTGGCAGGCAGAGGCAGAGGGAGAAGCAGGCTCCCTGCTGAGCAAGGAGCCTGATGTGGGACTCGATCCCAGGATGCTGGGATCATGACCTGAGCCGAAGGCAGCTGCTTAACCAACTGAGCCACCCAGGCATCCCCAGGACAGCACTTCTTAACCTTTCCCTTTAAATATCCCTAATAGTGTGGACATTGAATTGGTATCTTTGGAAGTCTGGGGCCATATTCCAACCACACCCCCTGAGAAAATGGGAAAATTCCTTGTTAGAAATTCATTTGACTTTTCAAATTCTGTATATGTCTGTTTTGCCATAAAAATACCATTTCAAGTAATGAACTGTGGGAAAACACAACAGTGTTTCCTACTGAACTCAGTGATTAAGGAGTGAGATTCTTTGCCAGTGAGTCTCCCCACTGGGAAGAACCAAGATGAGCACTGGGGATGGAGCCCAGCATCGCAGTTTTGGTGTCCAGTTAATTTTTCTTCTCTTACTATTTCAGTAACTCAAACTCATAAATATCAGGATATAAGTATCTGCAGACTTTTCAGAGTTTTAGAAGCTGTAGCGATACTGCCCCAGAGGAGGTTCCGGGCATTTTCATGCAACTGTGGGTAAAATCTCACTAACTATATCTTCTCACTGAGGGCTGCTCAGGTCACTCCTGCCATGTGGCTGGCTGCAAGTGTCTGATCCATTTTTCCCATCTTGTTGGACACAAGAAAATGGAGGGGCAGATACATTGGGGCGAGGCATTCTTGGTGAACAGTGTCTACTATTTTAGTCACATTGTGTAACAGTTTTGATGCATTTCACCATGCCTACAGTATTTGGTCACAGATTTGATGTTATGTGTATGAGTCCCTGCCCTCCCACCCCTCACCACTGCTCTTCCTGCTAGTAAAATAGCAGGTTTGGTTTTTTAAAAATCACATTATCTGGTTGGAAGTTTCTTCACCAGGGAGAATGGGAGGAAAATGATTAAGCACACTGAAAATCAGCACGGACCTTCTTCATTATAAATAGAAGGAGGGCAAAACAACTGTGAGACAAAATCGCTTTATCTTCAGGTTTTCTTTGAACTATAAGGTAAAAAGAACTGGGTTCATCCCAGTTTGTTAGTCAGTCATTTAAATGTGTTTGGGTCAATTATATTGTGTAAAGCAATGGGGGTCTGTGATGGGATTATTTTTTTTTAAATGTCCCTTTCCTATCCCAGGTCCATTCAGCCAGGGATATCAGTACAGGATTCTTGGAAGGCTTCTCCTATTAATGGGTTTTCAGGAACAGGGGCAATGTGTCCTCATCTACTTTGCCTCAGAGGAAGCTTCCCAAATGAGCCTTCCCTGTTCTGTTGCCATCCTGGTCTGGGCAAGTTTCCCCCTTCTCTTCCTCAATCACACTCTTGGTGTCCACATCTCCCTTCTTTGGTTCTGGAGGGTTGCAGATGCCCTGGATGCTTGTGTGATTATCCTCAATTACTGGGTCAGCTCACCTTGATGACCCTTTCTCTCTCCTTTCTATCCTCAAGGAATGCTCTCTTATTTTACCCACTTAAAAACTTCAGGTAGCCTTTTTTCCCAATTTGAATCTCTCCTCTGCCCACTGCCCTCTCTGCCTGCCCCTTCCTCCAGCCAGTCTTTAACTGGGAAGGATTAACCCACAGGCTTTGTGTAGTCCTAGTCTCAGGCTAGCACCTTCTTTGAGTTTGGTTCTGTCTTCCATTAGGCCAGAAGAAGGACAAAAATGCCTTGAGGGACACCTGAGTGGCTCAGTTCATTGAGTGGCTGCTTTCCGCTCGGGTTGTGATCCCAGGGTCCTGGGATCGAGTCCCACATCTGGCTCCTGGCTCAGCAGAGAGCTTGCTTCTCCCTCCCACTCTGCCTGCTGCTCTCCCTGCTTGTATTCTCCCTCTCTGTTAAATGAATAAATAAAACCTTAAAAATTATTTAAAAAAATGGCTTTGCGTATTGGCTAAGAAAGCAGAAGAGAATAGAACCTACAATGATTAAGATTTCAAGATGTAATCCTGCTGCCTTACAGATTTTCCTCCTATTTCTCCGGTCAATGTTAAGGTGACTTTGAAACTGACTTTGAAGGAAGCCGCTAGCAAATTTTTGTTTGAAAATGCTTTTGTGATCTCACCACGAGCCCGTTTTCTTTATCTGTAGCCTCTTTCAATATCCTAGAACTTGGCCGAACAGTTTGGAAATCCTTGGAGAAGGTTTTTAGGGCTTCTTTCGGCTCTGAAAAAATGGTCCTTAATTTTCTTTTTTTTTCTCTTTGTCTTTGGGATAGGAAGAGCACTGCTCTTTTTTTGTCCTTGGTAACTTTCTAGAAGGAATAGTTCTGTGGCAGCTCCTTGGACTACAGCATATCAGTTTCCCTACACTGCAGGTAACAATATAGGCCACCTGTCGTCCCTACATTTAAGGCCCTGTACTGGGAAGGGACTTCTAAGACTGCTAATGGGGAGGAAAATTTTTCAGAAGAAAGGGAGGAAGGCTTCTGAGTTAAAGTCAGTCCAAGGGTACTGGTCTCAGGACTCTCTCCAGCCTCTTGCTGGGGTGGGCCCCTGCACCGAGTTTGTGTGTCTCCAAAGCCAGGACCTTGGATGTCTGGATCTGGACAAGGGTGAGGCAGCATCAAGGTTTGCCTTTAATAATAGGAGCCCTTCACACCCTGTTGATTCAAATCAAAGAGATCCACATTCGTTTTCCATCTCACTGATTATTTTGTATATGGCGCTGCATGTTCATTTAGGCTCAAAATTGCATCCATATATTTACAGCTTTCCATGGTCTCTTTTGCTTCATTTACTCTTCTGAAATATTTCCAATTATTTGGGTGCCCAATTGTTCGTGAAGTGGTCACTCAGTTTGTGCCGAAAAGGCATTTTTAGAAAAAAAGATTTATCATCATCGTTGTGTTATATGCTGATTTCAAAGGACCCGACCATTTAAACTCATTGAGATATTAAATGATTTCCCTCTTTCCAAACTTTGAAATAGTCTTTCCTTCAAATCTTTCAGTAATTCTTTTGTGGTCAATGAGAAAGACCTAAACCGATGAGTTGGAATGAGAGAACATTCTATCTGATTGGCCGGCAGCCAGGAAACTTGAATAGAGGAACTAGATTCAGGAACAACTAAATCTTTAGTTTATAAACCAAGGGATTCAAGAGGCATGGTATGTATTCTTTGGTGATGGTGGCATGAATTAGAATTAAAAATGCCATTCTGAGCTGAGGGTCTGGAGACATCTTTCTTAGCCTCCAGTTACTATGGATTCCCCCACCCCGTGTTTCCTCATATAGTAAACAGAGGTACCTGAAAAGAATCTGCAAGGCCTCATGGTCTCAGAGCAAACTGCAGTCAGACTCACTTTAGGTGAGATGTGGGATCCATGCTGGACATAAGAGGAGGCCCCAAGTGATAGCACTGACCTCAAAATATCTAGCAGAGCTTGGACCCTGCAGTGCTCAGGACCACTGCTAGTACAGAGAGCGCCTTGGTGCAAATAGTGAAAAACCCACTTCCTTGGGTAAATGAATTACAAAACACCCCTTCTTTAGGGTGGATGCAGCCCCTCCGGGAGGCTGGGCTGGATTTCAGCCCCAGGGACACTTGTGCAGGGGTCTGGTGCATGCCCTGGAGGGCCTTAGTTTACGATCCTGGAAAGAGTGGTGCAGAAAGGACAAGGTGTCCCAAGCAGAGAGGAGGCCAGAAGCCCCATGGGATGGAAGGAAAGAGGATGGAGAAATAATGGATTCTTCCTGGGACGAGTCCTGGTTACTGAGAGAGGAAATTAAATCTGGGAGGGTGTTGAGAGGCATGGGAATGGGCAAAGGGCTTTTCCTCCTGTAAGACTTGCTTGGAATACTAATCTTGGAACCTGAAAGGAGACATCTGTTCTTTGGCACCCACGTGTCCATGTCTGTCCTCTTAGCTTTCCCGGGGCCTAAAGAGTCATGGCTACTGAATACAATCACATTCTTTTTAGATTAGACCTTATTTATGCTTGAAATGATAGATTCAGGCAAGTAAAAATCTAAGTGATGTTTGAGATGTCTTCTCAATGTTCTTTTGCCTGTAGTACTCTATTTTTTTGTTTTCTTGTTAATTCTCTCTCCCCCTCATACCCAGCTCAGGGCTCACCATCTGCTAAACCTTCCTGATTACTCCAGTTCCATGCACACTTCTCTGAATGTCCATTATGCTCTGATCTGCACCACGGATTTATTGTTCTCAAGCTCTTTTGTGTGTTCAAATGCTTTTCTTCTACGAGACTGTCATTTTTCTGAGGGCAGGGACTGTACTCTCTGATGTGTCTTGCAAATAGGAAGCGCTCACCAGAGCTTCAGCTCCTGGTTTGGCTAATGCTGGGATGGAACTTCTCAATATACAATTCTCAATTACTCGTGATAGTTGAAAGGGCGACATATTATGAAAAACAAACCCACACACAATACTAAAAATCTTGCAGTCTGTTGTTTTCACTTGCAACCTCATGAAGCCTTCAACCAGAGCTAACTCACACTCTGGTGTATCACAGCATCTTCCTTTGCCAGCTGTCTCCCTGGACTGTATGTGAGACCTACCTCTCCTGGCAAGACAGGAAGTGACATCAAAGTGGGCGGGAAGCTGAATCCGTGACTGGCTCCCTGCCTGGAGAGGGCACTATGGGACTCAGGAAAAGTTCTTCCGTCCTGGTCATTACTAGAATCAACTGTACTTACACCTCCTGTTGAGTATTTCTGACTGAGTATTCAGTAGTGAGTATTCACTACCTGAATGATTCTGCTCTTTACGGTAGCCACAATGAAGAGTACCTGTTCTGTCTGGTCTCCTTCAGGCTCTATCCTTCATCATGCCAGGCTGTGTGTCTCAGAGAATAAAAGATGCCTACATTGTAAGTGTACCCTGGGGAAGGGGGATACCCAAGAGCCCTCCTTCATTTACTGTAGCCCAGTTTCTGAACAAACTCCTGGCTATGGAACCAAGGTCACGTGGATCACTGGGAAAGGCAGGATCAGAAGGCAGAACCTCCAAGTCTGAGAACCAGTGTGACTCCAGTTCATTCCTTTCTAAATATAAAATAGAAGTAATTACTGATCAAATGCGCCACTGAGATGAATAATGAAAAGCTAATAATTGTTTTCCTTCCCTTTTAAAGAAACACACCACATTCAGACACCCATTTACAGATATTTTCAGTTAAAGTGTCACACAATATTTGTTATATCAGCAGGAGAATGGAAATTGAGTTGGCAGTGAAGCATTGCAGTGACAACTGTTACCTTGGAAACTGTAGTAAGCAATCATAATTACAATTAGCAAGATTCGCACAAAGTATACATAAATATTCACGTGCTGGTGATGAGTGTCACGTACACCAGACACCAGAGGAAACGGTAGTACCATCGTTTCTTTCTCTTTGACACGTCCTTGCACAGATTTGGGTTCTGTTACCACTTATCTCAACTTCTTCGAATTTAGGTAAATTTATTTCTTTATGTGCTGGTTTTGGGGCTGGTAACATAATGACATCTGACATATAGCAGATTACTTGGAAGCTTCAACTGACCCTTAGTTGAAGTATGACCAATCCTAAATGGACTTTTAAACAAAGCCTGATCTCACAAGGAAAAAAGGCAATTGTAAATAATAAATGGTGCTGTAGCCCCATTACAAGGGAGCTCTAGGGAAAAGTGCTGCAACCCAGAAGGAATGGTTAAAACCTGTGATTTAATCAGCCACCACAACTAGACTCTTGGCTGCTTCTTTATTGCCATGGAAGTGTCCCCTTTGATTCAGACTTGCCTGTCAAATTGCAAAATAAGTTGGAGAGAGAGTGAGCGATAGAATTGTTTTCACTCAGACACACCGGGGGTGTCCTAGCCTCTGTGAATTTTTTCACGACCAAGGAAGAGAAGGCAGTTCAGTCAACAGTGTGTGTGAGTCGGTATTTCTGTACACTTGTGGGAACAAAGCTTTGAAGGTAAATAAATCTTCATAACAAAACCAGTGTTATTTTCAGGGCCAGAGGGCACACCAAAAACTCTTCTCCTGTACACAGTAGAGTTTTCTGTTCAGCTTGTCTGAGCATGTTGGCTGCCTGGGGCTTTCTGGATAAACACGCGTTGCAAGTGGTTGCCATGATGTGAGGGGCAACGAAGGGGAGAAATGTTGACGTGCTTCCTTTGAGAGCAGAGGTCTTGACCTGAGCTTGAAAGAAGTCTGCTAACATGAATACAAGAAAGTGAGCTTGGCATAGATGCCAAAATAATTGGAAGAACTCACATTTCAGGCAGGAGCACGTGTATGGAGTAGTGGGGGAAGGACGGCGGAAGTGAGGACCGTGAATGCCTAGCAAACTGTCTTCCTTCTCTAACTCATGTCAAGTCCTATGTGTGCTTCCCAGAGGAGCCCTGTGCTCTTGGCAAAAAAGGTTAAGTCATATGCCATGCCTCCCTCTGACCCATGAGTTAGGAGTTCATGCCTGCTATCTGGATGACTCTGTTCTTTAGGAAGGGTAGGTAGTATGTATTAGACCAAAAGTCAGCCATGGTGATGTACCTCCTCTTCCTAATGTCCCCAACCCTCAACACTGCCTATCTCAGAGAATAAATGGTGACTGGCATTGCATGGGGTCCTGGAAATCATAACCATGTTATAAATAGGACTAGTGACATATATTAGGTTCCTCCTCATAATACAATGCAAGGGAGGGAAGAAACTTGTTCCAGTTAAAATGAAAACTTCATCTATTACCTATTGCTCTAACTAGAGTTGTAATCACTTATTTGAAGCCCAACGCTGGGCTAGGTTCTGTAGATAAGGCAAAAGAAGGGTTTCTTCCTTTAGAAGAACTTATGATCTTGTTGGGATGAAGGGCTTAGGAAACCCAAACAACTAGTAAAGCATATGGTAGATATCATCAAGTCTGAAAATGTTCGTCAAGTGAGAGATTGTTAGGGTCTGAGATCACTGGGAAAGATGTGAAGTAGGTGGCACTTGGAAGAGGCCTTGTATTGTCATGGAACTGGTAGAGATGAACAGTGCATGTGTGTACACACATGTGTGTTTGTGTATGGGAAGGGGGCGGGGCTGGAGAGTGCCAGGAGGAAGCCTGTTGAGCACAAAGCCAAGAGGACGACTATAGCAGAGCTCATGACTGCCACCATTTTAAGACTATGCTGGTCTATGGGAATGATGTCCCAAATGACATCTGGGTTTTTGCTCTCTGAAGCTCTTTCCTATTGGGAATCTAACCTGTTCTGTTCTGAATTTGACTTCAATAATTTGACCCTCTTGACTTCTCTTCTACCTTGGCTTTCCTATCATTTCTTTCCCTTCCCCGTTTCCCTTTTTTCCCCTCTACCCCCTTTATTAACATAAGAATCAGCAACTAACTATAGAGTCTATGGCTAGAGACTATTAGTATATAATAATGATCAGCCCTTAAATAATGGCCCCAAGGCAACATAAGGTAGTCCTAGGTAAATAACACTAGGCTGCCAGTAATTGAAGATCTACCATGTCCTTAGTAACTTATTTTAAGATTTATTTATTTATTTATTTGACAGACAGAGATCACAAGTAGGCAGAGAGGCAGGCAGAGAGAGGAGGAAGCAGGCTCCCTGCTGAGCAAAGAGCCTGATGTGGGGCTCGATCCCCGGACCCTAGGATCATGACCCGAGCTGAAGGCAGAGGCTTTAATCCACCGAGCCACCCAGGCACCCCTTAGTAACTTATTTTAAAACTCATGTTATTACAGAAATACCTCCATGTGGTAAAAAGAAAAATCACATAGAACAGAAGAATTTATGATGAAAAGCTACAATCTTTCAACCTTCCTTTCTCCATCCCAATCCAGTCTCCAGAAGCAACCTCTTATAGTCATGCCTTCGAGTTCAAGCCTTCTAATAATTACCTTCATGCCTCTAAATAATATACTTCCATTTCTTGATTTTTTTTTAGCTTTAGGCAATATATATTGACTCTCAGCTATGAAAGACCAAGACTTAGCTCATTTGTATTAGACCCCACCTGTCTACCCCTGCAGTGTTTGATCTTTATATTGTTTACTTTTGAGTTATTTTATTAGATAACTTTGTGATATTAGGAATTATATTTATATCTCTCTGATTCCCACTTTATCCTCTTTATTACATTTCTCTATTTTACCCCTCCCTTGCCAACTCCTACCTCATCTCAGCCGTGTCTTCACTTTAACATTTTCAAGATAGTTAACATTTATATCTGTTCTGAAACAATAATTAACTTTCACGAGCTTTTGCTATAGATTGAAAATCAAAGAAGAGCACTAACATTATTATAACTATGTGCATATTGCTCACTGCAAAGCCAAGTTGTATGTTAGGATTCCATTTCCTCCTTTATGAGCTCATTGAAATATCCTCTGGGCTACTTGGGATACAATGGTTGTAGCTTCAAGGTCAAAAGGTTTCTCTTGCCTTACATTGCTATGGTTGCTTGAAGTTGTAGAATGCTTCACAGTTGAACCATGAATTTCTCACATATCTTTTGATTGTTGCTTCCATTGCCCTTTCTCCCCTGGAGTTTCTCCCCCTGCTCCCACCCCACCCCCCGCTGAGTTTCTAATGGACTCATTGCCATTCATATTTACAAGACAAGGACTAGGTAGGTGATATAGATCTCCTCTGTCCTATACAGGAAGATGTTCTGCTTGATCACAGTGTACAGGTTGGGGCCCATCACTGACAGGTTTTGCTCTGGGGTAAGCAGGCCAGGAACCTCACCTTAGGTCAATTTGAGGAGAACATATCTCTGGGCAAAAACATCCAACACAGACTCTTAGCTTCTCCCAATCAATATTTATTCAGTTTCCTTAAAGAGGAGCCCACCAGAATTTTAATCAAGGATAAAAGCTGGGCTGTGTGTAGCAAAGAGGAGAGGGAGCGGGAGATGGCACTCCCTAATACAACTGTTTTATATATAGATGTTCAAAGAATCTTCTTTGTTAGCCCAATGTTTTTTCATGCTCTGCTGTCTTAAATGCCAGCTCTAGGCTTGGAGGCTTACAAGGGATGCTCTGGGCAGATACCTGCAATCTCCCGCCTCAAATGTTTGGGAATGTGGTTCCATGTCTCTCTTTCATCTATCAGCATGTCCCTTTTAGCTTTTCATCTTGCAGAAATCTGTGTGAAATGTCTCATCCATGGATTACCCACTTTCCCATTCTTTTCAGGGGTTCAGAAAATGAATAGGTATAAAACTCACTTGTCCTCTTGAACAGGTCATACTTCTATTCATGGCACCACGTTTTTGTCCCTTTATCTCTAAAACACTGAAGTCTTCATATGAGTTTTCCATTGCTCCTATGACAAATTACCCAAACACAGGGGCATAACACAAGTTGATTCTCTGACACTTTGGGAGGCTAAGAGTCTGAAATGAGTTTTGTAGGGCTAAAACCGAGGTGTAAAATCAAGGGCTGGTTCCTACTAGAGGATCCAGGAGAAAATCTGTTCCTTAGCTCTTCCAGTTTCTCATGGCTGCAGGCATCCCTTGACTCCTGACTACATCATGCCAACCTCTTGCTTCCATTGTCACATGGATATCTACTTCTCCTTCTGCAGTCAAATCTCCCTCTGCCTTCCTCTTACAAGGACACTGTGACTACATTTAGGGCCTGCCTAGATAATCTAGGGTAATCTCCCTGTCTCGACTCTTAAATCAATCATGGCTGCAAAGTCCTTTCTGCCAAACAGGTAACACTCAGAGGTTCTGGGGATAAAGACTTGGATATCTTTGGGGCCATTTCTCTGCCTTCCATTGGCTTCCTTCGTCTCTCCCTTTTTGTTACCACCTACATCCAGTTAAGTGATTAGGGGTCATGGATTGAGTGCGGCACTGAATGCACATTAGAATTAGCTGCTTTTAAAAAAATACCATAGTCTTGGCTTGATTTTGCAGCTAAGAGAGTTAGAAACTCTGGAGAGTTTGATCTGGGTATTATGATTATTTTTTTGAAACTCTTCGTTTTGGTAAAATTTCCAGCTAATAGAAAAGTTGCAAGAAGCTGCAAAGAACTCACATATACACTTGATTTACCAACTATTTATATTTTGTGGCATTTTATCATTCCCACGATTTTTTTTCTGAACATTTTGAGACTGAGTCCTTCACCCATAAAAGTCCTTCAGTATGTACTTCCTAAAAAGAAGAATATTCTCTTTCATAACAACCATGCCATTAACCAAATCAGGAATTTAACAGAGACACAATGCAGTTTGCACCACCCCCCTGGAGTATACGCCATGATATCAGGAGCACAACCCTTTTCACTGTTTCCTTTTGCCTACAAAATCTTTGCCCATTCCTAGCCTTTGTGAATTACTTGTATTCTGTATCTTGAATAGAACATATAGTTGGGTCTTGCTTTGTAAGCCAGACGGAGAATCCTGGAGCAAGTGAATTAAGCCATATACATATTTACTGACAACGCTGATGGTCTCGATTCTGCTCTATTATTTTATGTTATTATTATGTTTATGGCACATTTGCTATGTTTCCCTATAGAATTTGTTTTCATCCTTTTCAAAATTATTTTGGTACTTAGGATGATAAATATTTTTGTTTCGGGAATTATTTTTGTATTTATACCTTTAAAAAAGTGCCCCTAGTCACACCATTTTGGGTGGATACTATGAAAAACCCAGAACATTGTAAGTGTTGGTGGGATATGGAGAAACTGTAGCCCTTGTGCTTTGTTGGCGGGATTGTAAAATGATGCAATTGCTATGGAAACAGTATGGAAGTTACTAAAAAAATAAAAAATCGAACTACCATATTATCTGGAAATCCCTTTCCTGGGTATATCTCCACAGAACTGAAAGCGGGGTTCTTGAAGAGATACCTCCATAACCATGTTCATGGCAGCACTAGTCACAGTAGCTGAGAGGTGAAAGCAACTCAAATATCTGACTATGGAATGGGTGAACAGAATGTAGTGTATATGACCTACAACAGAATACTACTCTGCAGCCTTAAAAACATGAAATCCTGTGACATGCTTAACATAGGTGAACTCTAACGCACTATGCTAGGTGAAATAAGCCAGTCCCAAAAGGACAAGAACTCTATGATTCCACTTACCTGAGGGATGTAAAGCAGTCAAATTTGTAGATGTAGAAGGTAGAATGGCGGTATCCAGGGGCTGGCAATTTGTTCAGCAGCCATGGAATTTCAGTTCTGCAAGATGGAAAGGTTCAATAGATCTGTTTCACAACCAGGTAAATATATTTCACGCTAGTGAACTGCACACTTACATATACTTAAGATGGTAAATTTTATGATGTTTATTTTTATAATAAGAAACAAATGCCCCGAGCTCCCTGTTTTTAATTAACTCTTTCTATCTGGTTTCTTTTTAGTGTAAGCTTTACATGGTATCCTTGGATTCCTACCTACTGCTATGTCTGCAAGAGTCAATGAGTTTACGCAGTAGTAGTTTTAACACTGTCTCCAGGTGGCTCTATTATGCAGCTAGGGCTGAGTCACTGGGCAGCTCTCCCTTCCAGTCTGACGTCACCTTTCTAGTCCAGCTTTCATCCCTCTTTGCATACTATTAATCTCCGTCTCTGGCTTTTCCCAGACTCCCTGTTGAATCCTTTCTAAATACTATGTCCAGAGTAATCTCAGAAAAGGTCCACTTCGTGTCATGCTCTCTCCACTGTTAGAGTCATTGATGGAACTTTGGCAGTGCCTCACACTTGGAACAGGTGAATTTGATTTGGGTCTCAGCAGGGTCACTTACCAGTCACGTGACCTTTGTTAAGTAATATAAGGTGCCAACACAGTTGCTGGATCATAAAGGGCGTTCAGTAACCATCCTTCCATTCTTCCTTTGTTAAGGTCGTATCCCATTGTTCATGTCTGCCCACTCGCTCCTTAGACGCAGACTCCTAACCTCCCCCACCAACTGGTACAGCCATCTTGGGGCTTTGAAACCAGCTTTATCTTTTAACACCAAATTCAAGTTCTACCTCTTGCCTAAACACTTTGTCCAGAAAGGATCCTGCTACCTTAAGCACCCATGGAACACTCTAATGTGTGAAACCTTTCAGTGACCGTTCACTTGTGTTCTGCCTTTTTACAAAAGTGTAAATGAAGTTAATTAAATGAAAGCAGAATCCCAAGAACAGGTAAGGAAGGGAGCAGAAGGAGCACTCCCTATCAGAGAACTGAATAATCACATCATTTGCTTTGAAACATGTGGCCTTGCTTGAACAATAAATGGTCCCGTATCAGGGAGATGTCTTCTTACATTGTTTGGCAAGTTACACACTGTAGAAACCTATTGCACTGGAGGCTCAATGACGGCAGAGTCTGTGTCTTAAGCAACTTTGTCCTCAATACAACACTGCTGGAAAGCAAAAATATTTCTTGTGTAATAGGGTGGCTACAGCTGGCAATGGCTGAATGCTTATTATCTACTTGGCTCATTTTAAGAGCTCAACATTAAATCCTCACAGTAAGCATGTGAAGTAGATCCCATTACTAGCTTCATTTTACTATGATTAGGCCCCGAAACTGAGGTTCAGAGCAGTCAAGTAGCGCGACCAAGTTTACGCAGCAAGTGTGTGGCAGAGGCTGAGCTGGGGTGTGAATTTGAAAGGTCTTTAGGATTTGTGCTGCCCTGCCTGTAACTGCCTCTCATTGATGGGGGAACAAAATAAAGTCATTTAATTATATGCCTGCAAACTACAATTGTTCCTATTTTGTTTTGTTCCGAGAGAGAGACCATATTGATATTTTCAGTTTCACTGAATTTCTAAGCCAATGAACGTCATGGATCCCCTCAGGGCTGACCAGGTGGACTGGAGTGAGTGGTGGGGTCGGCGCCTCTGCATTTTAAAGCTGACCCTGCCAGCTACTTGATGTGTGGCCTTGAACAAGTCACTTAACCTTTCTGGTTTCTCAGCTTCAACTTCTATCACTGGGCATTTACATAGGATTTGTTGCCATAGTAATAGAAAATAATACTGACCCATCTCTCAGGAGTGAGTGTCATGGGGATTAACTAATTTACAGCTGTGAAGAGCTTTCAACATATGAACTGCTAAACAACAGTGAGATCGTAAAGAGAATTTAAAACACCATCAGCTTGTGGAGCGTGCCCATTTGATGCCCATCATTATATGTTTAACTATTAGCATTACTACTCATAATAAACTTTTATGAGGTACTTTAGGTGGTTGAAGTGTTTTTATGAGAGCTAATTAGTTGTTCCAACCGGCTCTATGAGGTAGGTCAGTATTTTTATCATCCCTGTTTTGGAAATTACATTAAATTGGTGCATGCATCATTAAAAAGTCTTAAGCTTCTCAGTATTTGGAAGCATTCTGTGATTGGAGACAATCCTCATATAGACATTCCTGCTCCAATGACGGGGCATTGGGAGAGCAGTGCTGTGGTTCCTGACATAGAACAGTGGCAAGTGTTTTCATTTTTGATTATTTGATATTTACACTGTAACAATGGGGCAGTTCTTAGGTTCTTCTATGTATCAGTCGGGATGGATTTAAGAAAACAGAGCCCATTTTAGATATTTCAAAGAAGTTTCATACAAGAAATTGTTTACATTTTTTGGATGGGTTATAAAAGCAAACAGGAAGAGTAGGTGCTGGGGGAACAGTTGAAAAGAAGAGGTCATTCCCAGAAACTAGTAGCTTCGGGAACTACTTCTATGGCTAGGGGCAAAAAAGAGAGATCAAGTTGGCAGAGTCCTGGAGCCCACTTGCTATTGGACTAGAACCACGGAGAGAAGCCCCACTGTGGGAGTTAGAATCACAAATGGAAGCAGGCACCTCCAGAGATGCTGGCAAACCAAGAGAGAGGAACAGCTTCTCTGCTCCCACCCTCTGATGCTGGGTCTGTTTCTACCAGTGCTTCCCATGGTAGAAACTAAGAGGAAGTCATAGGTGAGGGAGCCTGAGAACTATGGGCCGCAGGTTTCTAGCTCTAGGTTTGTACAGCTGAATGGAGAAAGGTGGATGCAGGACTGAAAAAGAG
This sequence comes from Mellivora capensis, assembly GCA_004024625.1. NCBI lineage: Eukaryota > Metazoa > Chordata > Mammalia > Carnivora > Mustelidae > Mellivora > Mellivora capensis. The sequence goes on from PISX010014645.1 coordinate 26,590, forward strand.
CAGGTAAGTACCTGGCCTGTCTTATAAGTTCACGAAGTTTTTCCTGGAGCTCAGGGAGATTCAGAAGCTTGCTCCAAGGCCTTTATACGAGCAAGTGGTGGACCTGCCCTTCAAGCTCAGGTTTGGTAACTTCATGCCTGATTCATGTTCCCAGGGTGCCCCTTGATCTCTCTCAGGCTTAGTGTACCCACCTTCCCAATGGGGATCCAGTGGCACGTGGGTAAGAATGTTTATCTTTTCTTGTCTTTAAGGATGGAGTGAGGCTTTAATTAAATCATGTACATAAAAATACTTGGTTGTGGCTAATGCAATCCCCAAACCCAAGCAAGTATTGCTATTTGTCAATAATGTTTGCAAAAATATTTATAAAACATAAATCCAAGATTAAGATGAGATTTCTTTTTCCCTTAGAACTTAGTTGGAGCACCTTACATGTATGGCTGAAAACTGAGTGTGTGGGAGGACCATCTTTCAGGTGGGGGTTGCTGGTCTTGTTGGATTCAAGTGGAACTTACACAGCAGGTTAAAAAGTTAGTGCAGCTCATTTATTCTGATTGGCTTCGAAAAATGCTGCTAGGTTTCAGTCACATACCTCTTTTAAAACCAGTATTGTTCCATGATTGCTAATAATCCTATAGTATAGAGAGGCAACTGAGATGTAATACATGTTCATTAAATACTTGATGAGAAACAAATAATGGATATCCAGTCTCCTGACTCCCACTCTATGAGTGGGTGTGCTGGTGCACGAGAAGGAACATATTGGCTGGGTAAAATGAGACTAGTCATTTACCATTCTGACCCTCAGTTTGTTCATTGGTAAAACAGGAGTGCTTGCCCTCCTACCTGGGGTGTGAATTTGAGGATCAATTACGATAACATGTATTAAAGTATTTGGTAAAATTTTAAGTGCTGTTCCTATGTCAAGGACGACCGCCAAGTTGTCTTGCTGCCTCCTAGACCGTACAAAAATATGGCTTTTGCAAACATTAAGGAATCCTTATGAGGAAACAAGACTGTGTAGCATCCTATCATCCGTCATTCCCCAATGTCATGAACTGTACTCAATGTTTATGCCCGCCCTTCCCCATCAGAGACAATGAAATCACTCTTACGGACTGTTGTTTTCCCAAGTAACAGCCTTATCATTTGTATTGCTCTGAGAAACACTGTGTTGGAATCACTGGCCCCAAACCCCTGCTTTTCATCAATCTCTTTTTGGCTGCAGAGCCCCGTGGAGGGAGACAATATCCAAATTGCTTTCAACCCAATAACTCACACCAGACAACAATAAAAACAATGACGGCAAATCTCAACCCCAAACACTGGATGTTTAGTGACTCATGCATTGGAAGGTGAGCAAATATTTGCAGGAATTCTTTTACCACCTTTGATCTGTTTGTGTAAGATGCCAGGCTATGGTTGTTATCTCTGGGAGCCGTCTCTTTGTGTCGCAGTGAACCAACTATTTTCTTCTCTGTAGGCTCGAGACCATGATCCTCCCTTTGACTGAACTGGATTGGCAAGGACTCCGGCTCTGTAACTCCTCCCTTCCCATGTGTCCCCAGAGTCCATCAGGGCCAGAGGCACATCTTTAATTGAGGTCAAGGGCTGCGTCGGCTTCACCTGGACAGATCCCATAGTCTGGAGTCCATTCTCCTCCCTAGACTGATCTCCTGGGCCAGTTGATCTTGTATTTCCTTCTGTCTAGTGGTCCTAATGTGACTGGAAGAGGGACCCACAGAACCACGTGGGTCCTGATTTCCTAGGTATCCCCTTTTGTGTCTGTGAACCTTACACAGGAACGCTCTATCATGCAACCAGGAGAGAGTATGCATTTATATCGACTAGAGCAGGGTGATGAACAATAATGGCTCCATTAAATTCCACCGTCAATAATTCAGGACTGGGAAGGAGCAGCGCGACAGACCAGTTTGGTTTCAACTCCTCACTGCCACAGATACTTCAAAAACAATTTGTGGGTAAATACTACAAGTCTCAAAAATTAGTGTGCTTACTAAAAGGCAACTATACCCAAAGGAAGCTTTCTGTTTGAGTTTAATTGATTTAAAATTAGCATTCCCTTTCTTTTGATGGCTCTGCTCTTGTTTACTGGGAAAACATTTGTAGCAAAACACATAGTGCCTGTGTACCTGGGCACTGGAGAGTCTCACTGGCAAATACTCTCCACCACAGCGCCTACATACATATTTGGCTCAGAGACCTGAACCACTCTCAAGGAACTACTCAAGTCTCTCAAGGAAATGCTATCTCTACTTGACAAGAATGAGCCGATGTTTAAAATCACCTAACAGAGCAGTCCTTTGGATATTTCTTGGCTTCTCAAGCTACTGACCATGTGGAGAATAGCAGAAAATAATTTGTTAAGAAAGTGTTACTGTTTGGCTGTATTGTTGGTTCCCCCTTACTTTCCTTGACTTTTGAAAGGATGGAAAACACGGGAAGATGGGGTGATTGGTTGTCTACCAGAGACTGTCTAGAAACAGACTTTTGTGATTATTGTAATGCCTTTGTGGCTTCGTCAGTTGAAAGAAGGAGAAGATTCTCCAGGGAATTCATAGCATGCAGAAGATTCTAAGAAATCAGTGAGAGATGCAAATGATCATTTGAAATAAAAGTTCTCATTTATGTTATGATTCCTATTCCTGTAACAGTTTAAACACAAACGTGTGTGTGCACCTGTGTGTGTGTGTGTGCACGTGCATACACACACATATATGTTTCTAGATGTAAATACTTATGTTTTTTTAATAAGCATGTTGCCTTTTCATTGTGGAGAATAAGAGAAAACAGAAATAAAATAAATATCAGCTTTAGTCTTAGCACCCAGAGGTACTGTTTTAACATTTCTTCTAAGTATACCTAAAACCTACAGTGTAATATTTTAGTAAAAAAGGAATCATATGGAATATTCTTTATGTAATTTTAAATCTACCTCTAGTCACTTATTGTATTAAGTTTGTATTTCCATGTTCCATGCTCTACATTATTGTATTAATAGCTTTATGGAATTTCTTCAAGTGATATATCAGTCCCATATTGTTAAACATTTAGAGTACCTCCAAATTTTCCAAATCCTAATGCTCTGGTAAATATCCTCAAACTACAGGTTGGTGTTTCCTGAGGATAAATGACTAGAACTGGGATGTCTGAGTTAAGGGATATGCAGAATTTTTATGCTTTTGATATGTCTTGTTAAATTGCCATCCATAAAGGTTCTGCCAGTTTTATTTTATTTTATCACCAGAAATATGAGGGAGTGGCCATTTCTCCATATTTTTTTTATTATGTTTAGTTAGCCAACATATAGTACATCAACAGTTTTTGATGTAGTGTTCAATGATTCATTAGTTGTGTATAACACCCAGTGCTCATCACAACACGTGCTCTCCTCCTTAATGCCCATCACCCGATTAACCCATTCCCCTACCCCTCTCCCTTCTGTAACACTCAGTTTGTTTCCTGGAGGCCATAAGCCCTCATGGTTTGTCTTCCTCTTATTTCTTCCCCTTCAGTTTTCCCTCCCTTCCCCTGTGGTCTTCCACACTATTCCTTATGTTCCACATATGAGTGAAACCAACATTGGGCATTGAAAAATATCTGTTCAATCCTATGGGAAATATAAAGTGAGGTTAAGACCAACGAAACGATATAACACTAGTAAGAATGCTGACAAAAACATAATTGATACCTGTTATGGACTGAGTTGTCCCCCACCTCCCATTCATATGTTGAAGCCCTAAACCCCAATGTGACTGTTCGGAGATACAGCCTTTAAGGAGATAATTCAGGTTAAATGAGGTTGTAAGGGTGGGGCCCTAATGCTTACAAAAAAAGGGAAGAGACATCAGAGAGCTTCCATTCTTTCTCTCACAGTAAGAAGATGGCCATCTGCAAGCCAGGGCTCGCCAGATACCAACTCTGCTGCCATCGTGATCTTGAACTTCTAGCCTTCAGAACCGTGAAAAAATTAATTTCTGTTGTTTAAGACACCTAGCCTGAGCTGACTTATATAGTACCTTTGTAGGTTCTTGGCCAAGCCCAGGCATTCAGCATGGCCAGAGGCTACCCTAGGGAATATTAGTAAAGCACAAAGCAACAGAGTAGAAATGCTGGCTTGGGGGCATGGAGATGATACAGATGGAAGTGGAACTCTGAGTTAGGGGGGCTGCCGCCATTAAGGTGGGCACAAGAGCAGGTGTAGCCTGCCATGAGCTGAGAGCCAGGCAGGTACAACTTTGTATTTATTTAGTTATAATCGATCTACAAGGGCTCCTGCCTGTAAAAAAAAAAAAAAAAAAAAAAGCTGGATTGAGGGTTTTTCCTTTTATTTTCTCCTGATATTCTGGCTCCCCTTGCCTAAGAAGAACTTACATAAACTAACAACATCCACTGTATTTTACTGACATCATTTCCCCCAGGTACTAACCATGTAGAAGCTAACTGGTGTTTTAGAAATAAATTTTACAACAGAAGGAACTGTAACCTACCCTGTGACCTCAGTTTCCTCAACTATAATTTAAGGAGGTTGGAAGAGATCAGTGAGTTTAACATTGGTGCACTGAGTCATAGCTAAGGCCACACCCTTCCCTCTCCCGTGCAGAGGTGGGGCTCCGAGGCTGGGGCCCAGTGTGATATAAATCTCCCCGGGATGGGGTACCTCCTCTTCCTTGCTTTATTAGAACAGCTCTTGCTTTTATTTGTTATGTATGACTTTAACTGAAGAAAGTATCTCTTATGGACTGAACCTTCGTGTTCCCCCCGTATTTATATGTTGAAATCCTCACCCCCTTATCCCCCCACCCCCACCATGTGATGGAATTAGGAGGTGAGGCCTTGGGAGGTGACTAGGTCATGAGGGTAGAGCCCTTAGGAATGGGAGTAGTGCCCTTGTAAAAAGACCTCCCCACCCCAGTTCTCTTGCTCTCTTTCCACTGTGTGGAGAATATAGCTATTAAGAGGGCAGTCTGCAAACAGGAAGAGGGCCTTCCCCAGAACTTGACCATGCTGGCACCCTGACCTTGAACTTCCAGCCCCCAGAACTGTGAGATACCAAAGCCTGTTGTTTATAAGCCACCGAGTCTGTGTTATTTCCTTATAGCAGCCTGAAATGACTACAGACTTAGGTCCTTTATCTTGAAAGATTTGGAAGGCTTAGGATAGGATGGCATTAAGTTCCTTTGGATTATAATTCTGTGATCTTTATCACCTGTGCAGGACTTTGCATATTTCTAACACTCTTTAACATATAGGTATTCTCATCAACTACACACATTCACTCCTCTATGCAGTAAGGACATGAATCATCATGCTCATTTCATATATCTGGAAACCTTAAGGGACCTCCCAAGGTCACAAAACTAGGTAGAACTAGACCTTCATCTACGGTCTTCTGGCATCAAGCTCCGTTATTTCTCTGACACTCCTGTGAGAAGGAGCTAAGAGCTACATTCCTAGAAGCCGTGAGGAAAATAAAGAAAAGAGCAGTAATCCTAATATTTAAAAGTGTAATTAAAAAGTATAATAAGTGACATGAATTTTTATTTTTATTTTTTTAAAAGATTTTATTTATTTATTTGTCAGAGAGAGAGAGAGAGCATGCGAGCACAGGCAGACAGAGTGGCAGGCAGAGGCAGAGGGAGAAGCAGGCTCCCTGCCGAGCAAGGAGCCAGATGTGGGACTCGATTCCAGGACTCTGGGATCATGACCTGAGCCAAAGGCAGCCGCTTAACCAACTGAGCCACCCAGGCGTCCCGAGTTTTTATTTTTTTAAGACAATTTTGTAAGGCTGTTTTTCTATTTATTTATCATTACTGTTTATCTTTTTTTTTTTTTTTTTTTTAAGATCTTACTGATTTGACAGAGAGAGAGAGACAGCGAGAGAGGGAATGCAAGCAGGGGGAATGGGAGAGAGAGAAGCAGGCTTCCCGCTGAGCAGGGAACCCAGTGTGGGGCTCGATTCCAGGACCTTGGGATCATGACCTGAGCCAAAGGCAGAATCTTAATGACTGAGCCATCCAGGTGCCCTGATTCCTATTTATCTTAATAAGAGTTATGTTTTTTGGGGGGACATAAGGTCTAGAGTGACCATTACAATGAATCTAATGAGTTTGAATATAAGGCCATCAGTTTAGGACCTGCAGAAAAAGAGAACAACCAGTCAGCCTACCCTACTTACAAACAAGGAGTTTAACAGAAAATGTTTCCTCAACTTTGAATTTACCGACTTTCAGTTAGGAGCTGGCAAATACCGTCTCTTCCCCAAATGCTCATCACCTCTCCTTTTCCAGACTGTACATCCTCTTTCTACTTCACAACAAACTGCGACTTCTTTTTTTTTCATTCTGTCACCTTTTTCTTTTTCTTCTTCTATTTTATTTTATTTTTTTCTGTCCTACAGTATTGCTTATGGCCCCTGACCCTTCAGCTTTATGATGGTGAAACAGCCATGCCCAGTGGTCTATAAAAGGTTATTCCAGTACCATTTTGGACAACCTCCCAGGATCCTCCTCGGTTTGTCTAAATTGGCTTCTTTTCTACTCTGGACTCTACCTGGGTCCTGACCCATGGCTTCTTCTCCCGTTCACCAGAAGCATTTGGATTTAGTTTTTGGCCCTAATTCCCCTGGCTCTGACTCTTGGCACTTCTTTAGGACTTGGCTTGGTCTCCTTGTTCTGACTCTTTACACTCCAGACAGTCCAGAGACAGTTGCCTATCCCCTAACCTTCTGTCCCTGGAGATCCCCTGGGGTACCGGCTCATGGTCAGGCCTCCCAGCCCCTACAAGGGGTAAGAGGAAGGGGATAGTGGCCTTGTAACCAGTGGGGGTGTGTTTCTTAATATCACTCTCATGTTTCTGAGAGTAACCTTATTATCAACAATAACTGCCATAATAATACAGCAAATTCTCTTGGAATCCACACACTGTGCCAGGCATATGGTGCTAAACACTTACGTGGGCAATCCCCTGTTGTGTTTTTATTTCCTCAACTCTACTGCATGTTGCCCCAGCCCAGGGTCATGTCTTACACAGGTAACTATTGGAATCTAATGGAGTTAATGGGCTTGTGTGGCTCTTAGCCCCTGACTTTATAACATGCAGTACTTCACTGATGGATATGAGAAGTATAAAAGAGAGAGGAAAAATATTGAGCATAAGCTTGACATAGGTCTTAGAGTTTCCATCATCTTTTGTTTCACGTATATAAATTTTATATACAGTCAGAAGATCCACCTTAATTCTGAGAAACAAACTGAGGGTTTGGAGGGGAGGAGAGTGTGAGGTTGGGTGAGCCTGATGGTGGGTATTAAGGAGGGCACTTATCACATGGAGCACTGGGTGTGATGCATAAACAATGAATGCTGGAACACTGGAAAGAAATAAAATAAAATAAAATGAAAAAAAAAAGATCCACCTTATTATACTCATTTAAAAATACTCTTTTCCAATCTCTACTTGTACCCCACTTGAACTGGCCGGAAAAGCTTCCATAGTCCTCCATGACAATCTTTTAGTTTGGGGTCCAGTCTGTTCACTGCTCAAAAATGGCTGTCTTTGACCTGAAGTCTCAGGCTGCAGTGGTACCTGGCTGGCTCAGTTGGTGGAACATATGACTCCTGATCTCAGGGTTGTAAATTTGGGCTATACGTTGGGTGTAGAGATTACTTAAAAAAAATTTAAAATAAAAATCTCAGGTTGTATTGGTTGTTATCTGAAAGTGGCTCTTACTTGCTGCTTACCTATTTCTGCATATAAGATAATTGTTCCTCAGGGTTCCTAGCATCACCCAGCTGCAAGAATGACTGCTTTTTTTTTTTTTTTTTTTAAAGACTTCTTTATTTTAGAGAGACAGAGATCACAAATGGGGGGTAGGGAGAGGAACAAGCGGACTCCATGCTGAACACGAAGCTGGATGCCAGGGCCTGACCTCAGGACCCCGAGATCATGACCCAAGCTGAGATGGAGAGTCAGCTGCTCAGCCCACTAAGCCAGCTGGGTGGCCCTGCTGTTCTTGTATTTAATCTCTGTCGAGCCTCATGAGGACCCACTGGAAACAGTCATCCCTCTCTCTGACTATGTCCTTCTCTGCCCTTAACCTCTGCCTTCCATCTCTCTTCCTCTTCCTTTCACCTCTTCGACACTTACATCCCCCATCCTGGCTGCAAGGAACTGAAGGAAGAAAGCAGAATCCCAACTCTCATGTGACATTTCTCTGGAACATTTGGTAGGTAGCACAGAATATGTCTCAGAGATGGACATCCATTTCCCCTTTCACGACAGATTTGGAATATGAATACTCAAAGAAGGCATTCTTCCATTCAGCTGAGAAAGCACTAGCCTGAAGCCAAATAGATCTTCTAATTTCATAGAGGCACAAACCCACAAAAGTTGAATGAAAAGGAACTTTTAAGGCGAGGAAGATGATCCAATTGCAATCAGCTCTCTGATAACTTTGAGGTAATGAGTACATGCTCCCAACTGTGTGATTTAATGGTTTACCCTTATGACATTGTTAATCATCATAATTATAACAACTTACACATGTATAGTGCTTTATAGTGTTTAAAGCATTTTTGTATCTGTTATCTTATCAGGTCTTAACAACAAACTTGGGAAGATACACTTGCCAGAAGATTGGACTTTTTCTGTCCCTGCCTCTCCACACCCTGGCGGGAGAGTAAGCAGCCTTTTAACTTAACTCAGTAAAGCACATCTTTACTCTCACTGAAATACTTTGCTAAACAAAAGATTACACCCAACAAACCAGTCTTTGTGGATTTGCCACATTTCTGACCCAGTTGGCATCAGTGGGAGCTCCCCTATTTCTCCATGAACATCATTCTCAACCTAGCTTTTTAAAAATTAACTCTAAGTCCTTCCTCCGCTATTGTAAGCACTGCTCTAGCTTGGGAAGACTGAGACTTCACAGCTCCATTCCTCCACAGCACTACAGGTCACACAGATGATGGGTGGAGTAATTCCACTGTTTTTCTTTCTTATATCTAACTTTCTTATATCTAACATAGGTATCTATGTGACCTATAATTATTAGCCATAGAATCCCAAATTCTTCTGAATTCCTACCTCTCCCATAGGTACAGTAGTATATTCCCCACCCATCTAGCCCTATGACACAAATACTATACCTACTACTATTTCTTAGTTACAGATGAGAAAACTGTTAGGGGATGATGTCATTTGTTCATAGCCAGTCTGGGAGAGCCAGGAACAATTTTCAGATCCTCTAACTTCCAAATCTGTTATCTTTTCTGATACGGGATATATTTTGGTGCCCTTTTAAAAAGTTTTCAGAAACATCCCTCAGCCCAGTAATTTTTTTTTTCCTAAAAAACTGCTCATTATTTTGGCATCTCATAGAATCACTTCAGCTGTATTTTATGGTCCTGCAGAGTCAATGTGAAAATGCATTTATCATTAGACCTTCTTCCTAGCCCATCACCCTCCTCTCTCAGAAATATCTCTCTACTCATTTGGGTGAATCCTGGTCCCATGTTTCTAGCGCATGCCCTTTCCTCCCTTTTGTAGCTGCTTAGGAAACAGGTGAACCTACATAGGAGGAAGCAAACCATCTCATCTGGAAAGAATGGATACCGCTTATTTAGTTTTATGGGTCCTGTGAACCGAGGACAAATAAACTCGGGGACCACAGTCCCTGAGCTTGGACATATAAACATGAAGCAGAGATTAGAGAGAGAAGGAAAAAGAGGGACAGAGCCAGCAGAGAGACGAGGCACCATGTGGCTCTGGGGGAACAGAGTGAAGCAGGCAGCAACAGCGGCTGCCTGATTTTTTGTTCACAGCTCCAGAGACACAGGCAGCTCAGCCCACATTGTAGCTGCTGCCCTCTGATCATATGAGACGCTCCAGGATTCTTTCCAATAAATTCCTGTCTTTCGTGAAGTTAAAGAAGCTTCCTAATATTTGCCATCTAAGGAACTTTAACTGAGATGAAGAGAAAACTATTTTCTGGAATTCTTGGCTCCAAGCCTGTCTGTCACTGGCTAGGGATAGAAAATCATCTTCTCCAGCCACTGCTAGGAAAGTGCCCACACTCAGTGGCACACGTCCCCAGGTACGCCTGTCCCCAGCACAGTGACTGGGAGATAAGCTTCCTCAGTTCCCTTAACCACACCTTGTTCTTCACCCCAAAGCTCCCAAGGAAGAGAGCAGCATCCAGCCTGATACTTGAATAATTTCTCCATATTGACACTCTTCTCATAACTCCCCTGGGCTGTTGCATGCCCCTTCCTTCTTCCTCTGCAGTCATCCTGTCACTCATTGTTTGCTAATGACTAGTTGGTTGGCAAAGAAAAGAGAAGTGGCGGCCAGCCTGGCCTTCACACGGCAAAGAAGCATGTTTTGTAGAGTATAAAAACATTATTTAGTAAGAATCACGTTCCAGCACTGAATATTTCTCTTTCAAAGTCCTGCTGGGCTCCTTCTGTCTCTGAGAGTCTGCGCTTTCCTTTGTCACTTCCTCCCACCTCCTTCCCAGATGGAGACTGGCAAGGCCACCTGATTTGGGCATGGGGCTCCTCAAAGGTGGTGGGGCCTCTTAGAGATTCTAATATGATCTCAAGGAAGCAAAATATTGGTGTAGTTATACTCATTAGAATATAACAGGCTGCTATTTGGAAACCTCTGAAACCCTTTCAGATTTTTCTGGAGAAAGCCAGTAATTAGCAAGAAATGCTGCAGTCTCTCAGCTATCTGCTCAGAAAGAAGCCTCTGGAACTTGTAGAATATACTTACCCTTGTCTTGGATTTAATGTTTGTTCCAGAGAGGGATAGGACTCTTGGCAGCATTTCTCTCCTTACCTTCTTGCTTACCTGGGTAAAGAATGGTCTATCCACCCAGCTTACTCTAGAGTTCTTAAAAGCCAGGCAGCTGGGACCATCTCTCTGAGGCCAGACCTGACCCTATCCTTAGCCAGAATGCAAACATTGACGATAAGGCTGATTCTTCATTTATTATGCACCACATATCGGTCGGTGTTCAGAGGGCGGGTGAAAACCCAGCTAGGTTTGCACGATCTTTCTGCTAATTGCTTCTCAGCCAGAAGAGGGCGTGCGTCTCTGCCTTTTTCCCCCTTTTTAAACCAAGTGAAAGCCCTAGGAGAACCAATGACTTTTAGATCTACACTGTTCTCCACACGTAAATAACAACACAACAACAAAAAGTTCATCTGTTGAAGTTTATCTGACAAACAGTCAAAAGAAATATTAGTAAATGCAAACCAGGCAGCTAGCAAAGAACATTGCCCTGGGTAGTCAGGTCACCCCTGCTCTTGGTAAGAATATTTCTTATGCCACTTGCTCAGGTTTAGAAATGAAGTGACAAAAAATGTAGCAAAGTCCTCTTCCTCGTAAGGAGCAATGGGTAATATATTTGTTTGTATTATGGGATTGCAGTTCTACTAGAAGGAACACTTGACATTTTGATGAGTGTCTCCAGGGAGAAAAGGTACTAACTTCAGAACTTAGTTTTAATTATACTAAGGAGATTACATTATTCAAAAGCATCCCACTGGTAAGGTGCAACATTTCCTGAAACAGTTTAGTGGAAAATGCCACATTAATCAGTTCAATATTTCACTCCGAAGGCTTAATGATGGGAGAAGTTTAAAGTACCGTAGCACGATAATGCAGAAGGGAAGGAAGAAAAGAATGTTCACTTACAGTAAAAGGCTGAAATTTTTGCTAGCCCCTCTTGTGTCTTTCCCCATTAAAAGCTGGCTGGCTATGTTATAAACGCAAGGTAAGGATCAATGTGTGGGACCCTGAAACAGAAAGAACTGGAAAAGGTGACAAACACAGGATGAGTGAATGAGTTCTTTGCCTAGGCATTTCACCTCTGCTCCTCAGTTAACTGGTCCAGGTCAGGGATGAGTAACCTCTCTCATCCTCTTCACCCAGCAGCCTGATGGACAACAGAGCTTTATAAACGCCCAGAAGTTGATATTAAAGGGAGGGGGGCACAGTGAGATTCTGGAGTGCTTTGTCTTCTTGGTCCCATTCTTTCCACCAACTTGTATGCTAATTACCTTCAAAATTCACCTATGAAATCTGAATGAGAACCTAGCCTGAAAGTCAGAAAGGGTTGTCCTTGCCAGGTGGGCTGTTACAGAAAGGTGGTCCACGCTCATGGGTTGAGAGACAAAGGGAAGATGAATTTTGGAAGGTCAGTCTGCATCTGGATGTTTGTAAACGTAAAAACCAGTCTTATGGTTAGTCAAATGAGAGAGAAGCAAAGAATCAAGATCTGCTGTTCTCATGGGGGTGTAGTCTAGCAAACAAGTGTAGGAGCTATGGTGGCCTCTTGGCTCAAGCAGTGAGGGGCAATGGTTAGGGGACCGACACCCAATCACAGTTGGTGTGGGCTTGCTAACATTTTTTGGTCCAACTGTTACTTTAATTTCTGAGTAGCACTCCCCACAAAGAAGCTGCAGTGTCTTGGAATAAAAACTGAAAATCAATACTAAAACAGCAAAGCTAAGTCATCTAGAATGTATACCATGTGACATTTCCCTGCCCCGTTTCTTTTCTCTATTCCTTAGTAAATGCTCTCATGGATTTTTACTGCAAGTGCGCTGTGGGCTCCTTCCTGCTTTATGGACAAGAGTCAGCATTGTTTTCACCTTCAAGGCTCCACACTTCTGCCATGATGCTTTTCTTCCTTCTACTAGTCACCTTCCTTTCTTCCAGAGTGTAACTCTGTTAGAAGTTCCAGAGCTGTGTAACTCTGCTCCCTGTATTTCCTTCTCTCTGTATCCTTTTATACATATCCTTTGTTGAGAGAATTGAACTTCAGTGCTTTCTGAAATACAGGTATCTTACTTTTCCTAATTCAGGAATTCCCAAACTTTTGTATTAGCACTATCCCATTCTTGCCCTATTCTTATTTTGCTTCTGTGATCATTTTTTTTGGTAAAGACTTTATTTATTTGTTTGAGAGAGGGAGAGGAGAGAAATAGTGAGAGAGAGCATGATAAGAGGGGGGAGGGAGAAGGAGAAGCAGAATCCCCACTGAGCAGGGACTCCAATGAGGGACTCGATCCCAGGACACTGGGATCAAAACCCAAGGGGAAGGGAGATGCTTAACCAACTGAGCCACCCAGGCATACTTTCTGTGATTCTTTTAAAGTGTTATATATTTATTGAAAAAATGAAGTAAACTTGAATATTGTTTTAAGATGTGTACAACAGGCCATGAGATTTTTAACAACCCTCCAGGGAAAAAATAAATACGACTTGAGAGAGAGAAAGAAAATGCAGGGTGGGATTGGCAGAGAGAGGGAGAGAGAGTCCCAAGCAAGCTCCACCCTCAGAGCAGGGCCTGACATTGAGCTCGATCTCACAACCCTGAGATCATGACCTGAGCCGAAAACAAGAGTCAGATACTTAACGACTAAGCCACTCAGGCACCCCTTCCAACACTATCTTGAAGGTATTGGAAAGTCATCATTGGATGTTTCTCTTTTTGTTTTGCTTTATTTACTGTCACACAGGGTTCTTTGTCTGGCTTGGGGCTCATTCTTCAGATTAAATCGAATGCAGGGTCTTTGATTAGCTTGTTGGGGCTCATCTGTTTCTTCCTGGAGGCCGTGGGGCCCACGGGCCCTGCCCAGGAGTAGGGATGCTGAAACCCACGGTATTGTCATATATTTTCTGGTGCTGATGGCTGTCTTCTAGTTGCAGGGTTCCAGGTGCTGCTCTACCCTTCTAAACATGCTTGACTCCATCTGCGGGTTGTTTTTTTTTTTAAAGATTTTTATTTATTTATTTGACAGAGAGAGATCACAAGTAGGCAGAGAGGCAGGTAGAGAGAGAGAGAGGAGGAAGCAGGCTCCCTGTCGAGCAGAGAGCCGAATGCGGGACTTGATCCTAGGACCCTGAGATCATGACCTGAGCTGAAGGCAGAGGCTTTAACCCACTGAGCCACCCAGGCGCCCGATCTGCGGGTTTTTACCCGATCTACTGTCTAAGCCTCAAACCATATTCTCATCTTTACAAAAGGCTGTGAGGGGCGTCTGCCTGGGTGGCTCAGGTCAGGAGCCGGAGTCCTGGAATCAAGTCCCATATCTGGCTCCTTGCTCGGTGGGGAGTCTGTCTTACCGTCTTCCTGTCCCCCCTGCTCATGATCTCTCTCTCAAATAAATAAAATCTTAAAAAAATAAAAAAGATTGGAAGGGGATGGAAGACAGTTTTTGTAACAAAATCAGAAAGCAGACTCCTAAATACTAAATCAGCTATCAGTGGCTACGGCCTATCAGGGTAGATAGTCATTCTGATCTGAAATACGGAATGCTCATTGACAATGAAGAAAAGAGGCGATTAAACCATGCACAGTGGCAAAAAAATCTTCCATGCTGGTTTAGGATAGCTGACTTTCAATTTGGCACAGAGATTCGAGGGGAAGAGGAAGAAAAAGGACGTGCTCTATGCAGAAGAGGAACAGGGTTTCAATCCTGCACACCATCTCACAAACCCCTGTTCCGCAATCACTTTTTACGACGTTATAAATCATTGCTGGCTTTTGACAAGAACAGGAGCTGGCTGCTGGCCTGTCCTCCTCCTGTGCTGAAATCTCTTCTCGTGTTATTTTTTCATCCCTTGTGACATGATTTCCCTACTGTCATAATAATAATCATTTACCAAGCCTTGTTATCTGCCTTTTACTGGGCAGTGCCCATCCATTCTTAAAAATTGAGGCTTAGAGAGCCCTGGCCTTCCAAAGCATTTTTCCATGGTTTTGAGCCTTAGAAACTCCTATTTGGTTCACACTCTACACATTAACCCTGTCTGGCTCCATCTGTTACTTTTCTCTTTTTTCAGCATTCTAACTTATTCTCTTGTTTGGTTTCTGTAGAATTGTGCATCTGCCTGTTACAAATACTCTAATCCTAGTTGTGAACAACTTTTACATGATGAATAATTCAAGAAAATAAAAAGTATTTGAAGCTGCATATCTTTTTAATAAAATCTGTCCATTCAAGCACTACAAAATCTACATTTACAACTGCCTTTTAATGTTCTTTTATAATTGCAACATCAATAATGGTTGAATTACTTTTTTGCTAAAATTTCAGAAGTTACATTATTAGCAAGGATTATACCTGTGATTCTCAATCTCACCATATTTCAGAATCACCTGGAAACACTGAAAACTCAAGCAACACCCCCGAAGATTCTGATTCAAACTGGTCTCAGGCTCAAACAGACTTTTTAGAATAACTGGGAACCATGGCAGAGAAATATCAGGCAATGAAGAGGTTCCAATACATATCACTATGCACCACTAGTGAGCAAAGTATTTTAGAGCTGATTCATTTTGCCTTTTTTCCCCCCAAGATTTTTTATTTATTCATTTGAGAGAGAGAGGTGCACGAGGAGGTAGAAGAAGAAGGAGACTCCCCGCTGAACAGGGAGCCCAGACACAGGGTTGGATTCCATCCCAGGACACTGGGATCAAGACCTGAGCCTAAGGCAGACCAACTGAGCCACCCAGAAGCCCCTTGTCTTTCTCTGATCTATCTCCTAAGCTTTAATTATAGAATGTGGTTTGCTTAGTGTTGTATATGAATATTGTGTTCTCCAAATCATGAGCTTTTTAAAAAAAATGTTCTAATCATAACAAATAACAATATAGCATAGCAATTATGATAAGAATCTGCGTTTTATCTGGAAAATGGTTCTACCTCAATTTGGAGCATATATTAAAAATTTTAAAATACATAAATGTTATGACCCAGCAGTTGCATTTCTAAGAATCTTTCTGGCAAAAATACTTGTACATCTGTATAAGGATTTTCACAGGCACAGTGAGAGACATGGGGAAAAAAACAAAACAATCAACAACAAACACCAAAAACCAAAATGACTATCATTGGGGCAATGGTTTAAATAAAATTTGGAACTTTATACAATGAAAGAATATATACCCGGTAAAAATGAGTTATGTGTTCTGTCTTGGAAAGGTGTATGTTTCATATTTTGAAGACTCTAAATAGTATGGTCCTCCCACCTCCCCACTCCCCCTTTTTTTTTGGTAAAAGGAAAACACTGTGTATGTGGTGCGGTGTCCGCAAGCATGTAAGTATATAAAAGTCTGGAATGATAAGGAAGTCTCCATGTTGTTAACTGGGTCGCCCCCCTGCCCAGGGAGAGTGATAAGTCAATGAGGTAAAGAAAGTCTTTCATCATATTACTATATCATTTCACAATATCCCTTCCACAAGCGCACACTGGGTATGTGATTATAAGCAAAAGAAAAGGATTTACAACAAAAGTAGAAACAGCAATCCTCAGGGCCTCAGTCTCAGGCTGGACTCTCCAGATGCCTCTCCAGAAGGGCACAATACATAGTGGGTACAGTGAGCCCCCCACTATGTGTGTGCCACTCCTCCCAGATACATGGGTCCCACTAGCTGATTTCTGCCCAGACTCCATTCCTTTCCCAAGCGGCCACTCTGATTCTCTTGGCCCATGCTGATGTGGCCCTGATCTGTGTCCGTAGGCTGCACAGGGAGGTGAGCAGCCTGGGCCCTGGCAGGGGAGAGGTGGGATTTCAGAAACTGCACTGCAGGCCTTACTGCCATCCCCCAGGATGCAGGCCCCACCCCCAAGTTCCCCTCCCCCAACCCCTGCCAAGAACTCACAGAAAGGGGAGACAGGCTCTGTCTGTTTCAGGTCTTCTATTTAGTTCTCTTTACATCCCACTACCCAGTTTCCCAATTTCTATGGGTGCTCACTATGTGCCAGGCACTATATGTACTTTCTGCATATTATTCCAATTCTCACAACCACCACACCTATTATCACTCCCATCTTACAGATCTTGAAACAGAGGCACAAAAAGATTAAGCACCTGGTTCAAAGTTACAAGAAAAGTAAGTGGCAGAGCTCGGACTGATCCCTCTGCTCCATCCTGTGTATGTCAAAACCTTCCTACCTCCACCAACCCTCTTTTCTTTGAAGTTATAAAGCAGTTAGAGAAGACAAAATGAAGAGCTACTGATGACTGCATGGCTTCTTCCTTGAGGAGAAAGAGGTCTCAGAATTTAAAGTTAATAACATCATGATTTTAAAGATCAGATTTTCATGGGAGCAGTCTATAACAATATATCCAGGCACATGCATTTTCCTAAATTCTGTTTTCACTGTCCTTTGCTTTGATACTATTTTCCAGGTGCTTCACTGAAAACTGCCTTTCTGAATTTGCACACGTAATTTAGCCCACGTGAGGGAAGCAGCAGAGCCCAGGGGTAAAAACGGATTTGAGCAAGACTTCCAAAGCTTGATTCTTAGCTTTACTACTCCCACGCTGTGTGACCTCAGGCAAGTTATTTAACCTCTTTGTGCCTCCATTTCCTCATCTGTAAATTTCTTCTGTAAAGTAGCATTACCTGTCTCTTAGGGTAGTGATGACAACCAAATGGGTCATACTGTTTAGTACTTCAAACAGTATCTGGCCCATGCTAAGAGCCATAAACGTATTTGTTAAATAATTAAAATCACTAAGAATAAAGTATAGTAAAACCAAACATATGTAGAATCTACCCCATTGTTTTCTTTTTTTTAAGGGGGGAGAATGGATAACGAAACCCCTATTTCTCGAACTTCTCCTCTGACAGCTAGGCTAGCAAGAGCTAGTACCTAATGCAGCCTTTCAAATGTCCAGGTTAAGTAAAAATTTCATTCTAATTCAAGCAGATGACCATGCTTCTCAAGTAATGGATTCTGGTCCACAGAGAGCTGGGCTTAATAACAAGTGGGAAACAGGCCCTAAAGACAGCATGCTCTCAGCAAGGTACTTGGGCTCCTGGGGCCAGGGGCTTGGGGACTTTGGAATTTGATGCTCACTCAGAGTTACTAATGCGGCTATTAGCCTTGACACTTTTCTGCTTTCACACCACACATGTCTGTGGTTTTCTATTTCACCCTTCTACTCATTTCCTCTGAATCTCAGACTTGAGGACCTTACCCTGTGTTTCTTTTGTTTTTTCATTCTGAGAGTTGACATTATGGTTTTAGTGTCTTTAGGGCATTAAAATCTATGTTTCACTGTAACGCGGAGTTGTGCCTTACCACACATCCTGCCAGAGTCTTAAAGTCTCTGCTTTGCTTGATAATTGTTTTACAGATTATGAGTAGTGAGGGAATGTTCTGAGAGCTGTCAACAAGGTGTCAAATAGAATGACTGAATGGCACGTATCATTTCCTTGTGACCTTTATGTGATTATGCATTTGAACAACTCTACTTTCTCAAGAGAAGGTAAAGAGGAAAAATATTTTTCGGGAAGAGGAAACATCTTGATCTACTACAAGTATCCACTGAATACTACTGCAATATTTCCAGTCTCTTTTAAGATAATTGGAATATTGTGAATGCTTCCCCATATAGGAAAATTCACATGAAGGAGAACAGACGTTATTCACTCTGCTTTGGATGGTTTTTACAAGAGACCAAAGCCATTTAAGTCATGCCTTGGAGGTTCATTTAGCTCTCGCTGTATAATTCTACTCTAAAATTTGGTGTCTTAAAAAACAACAATTGTTTTATTACCTTTCATGATTCTGGATTCTGTGGGTTGACTCAGCTCAGTTGGGAGGTTTTCTGCTCCGTAGGATGTCAGCTGGGGCTGCTGTCATCTGGGGCTCAGTGAGGCTCTAATGTCCAAGATGTTTACTCTCATGACTAGCACTTGGTGCTGGCGGTTGGCTGGGAGCACAGCCTGGGTGGTCTACCATAATGTCTTGGTTCTCCTCCAGGTAGCCTCTCCATGGATCTTGGGATCATCACAGTATGGTACCTGGGTTCCAAGAGGGAGTGTTCCAAGGAAACAAGCCCCAGTGTGCAAGCACTTATTAAGCTGCTGCTTATACCTTGCATGCTAAAATCCCAGTGATGAAAGCTATGCATATGACCAAGCTCAGAACATGGGTGGGGACCACTCAAGGAGATGGATACTTGTAGTTTCATACTGAGGTTCACCAAAGTAATAGTCGACCACCCCCACAAACTCTTGTGAATTCTAAGAGAGCAAAATGGCAGTCCTAGAATTCTGGAGTTCATGGGGACCTTAGAGACATTAAAGTTCAGCATCTTTGTTTTATAGGTAAAGAGACAAGAATCCAGAGGAAGTGATTTACTTACTCCAAGCCATAACCCAAACCCAGACCATTCATTGTAAAAATGATTTTGAGTTAAGCTCTGTGCAGCTTCTCCCTACCTATGTGTGCACATCCAGTCTCTCGCCTCACAGACCTCACAGTCTAGAGGGCAAGTCTGCAGATGACATCCCCTCACGCACAATGCCACATTTTCACTACAGTACTTCACAGCCTTCCCATTGTTAATTAAGTGTATAATGACTATATTAAAGTTAGTTTCAGGTTCTAATTTATGACACAGTCATTATATTTTAAAGTACACTTTATGGTACATTGGAGTCCCTGAATAATCAATGCGTACTCCCTCTAATCCTGCCTGGTTTATAATACTTGGGATAAATTTTTATTATTTTAAACCATTATGAGGATTTATAGTTCTTGAATCTTTGCTTTTGTGAAATATTTTTGTTCCTGTCTACTACTTACATGAAGCCAAGTCCTTTGTCAGAAGTACAGCCTCTAATTATAACATTGTTCCTGTGGGAAAATGTAATTTGCTTTTCAATGATCCACTTTATGACATGGTCTCCAGGAATGTGCTGTTCTGCAATAAAAAGCGAGTAGAGACTGCATACTCTTGTAACTTCTTGCCAATTGCCTGGCACGGTAGGACCAGTGTTTATAAAGCAGTTCTAATTTTTTTGTTGACATATGAAATCTGAGCTGGGAAATAATGACAGGTTTCACTGAGATGGAGTAGGGAGGATGGATAAGGAAGCAAAATAGGAAACAAGAAGGTTCTATGGTTTTCTCTATAGTCATTCTGTCAGCCACTGGATCCTGTCATTAAGTGTCTCTCATTTTGGTTCTTTCATCCCAGAGATAAAATGGCACTTACAAGAACGAGTGACCCATGCAGTCAGAGGGTACACACAGGGGTACGCTGGGTGGTCTTGAAAGGCTTCCTGTTGGCATGGGAACACCCTTTCTCAAGGGGGTAGTCCTGCCTTTTCTGAGAGGAATCTCCTCATTTCTTTGCTCAGGGATAATGTACTGTGACTTCCATTTAGATATACTTGCAAAGGACCAGTATGAACTGAAGTATAATCTTTTTTGTTGAAAAGCTTCCTAACCATTAGGTACAGCAACTGGGGCCAGACACAATCAGCTGTTCTGTTCCTCATGGATGCTCTAATCTCTTTTTAAAAAAAGATTTATTTAGTTATTTGAGAGAGTGGGAGGTGGGGCAGAGGGAGAGCATCTTCAAGCAGACTCCCTGCTGAGCAAGGAGACTGACATGTGGCTCAAGTCTCAGAAACCATGAGATCACCACCCTGAGATCATGACCTGAGCCAAAACCGAGAGTCAGATGCTTAACAGACTGAGCCACACAGGGGCCCAACTCTCATCTTTCTGACTTTAGCTTTCCAAGATTACTGCCCATCTGCCTTTCCATAACCCTTTGCCACTCAGCCCAAAGCATAGCTTAGATCGTGGCTCATGATTAAAAGCAAATACTGCATTGAAAAGTAAGGAAGAAATTTTAACACAGGCTTCCCAACTCTTTAACTTTGAATCCTAGATATGAATTACTCTGGAGTCCAGAGGCCAAGGCCTCCCACACACAACATCCATCTTGGGTCTCTCTCCTCACCTCCTATCTGCAACCTTTCTTCTGGAGCCTGATTACCACCCTTCATGGAGACAGATTTTAGCTGTCTTCCCTATCTGAAGCTCAAGCCACAGCACATGAGCCCTCATAAGAAAGGGTCCAAGAAGGCCCATATTCCTTCTTGTAAACATAATTCTCCATAAACATAATCTGTTGGGATAAATTCTGCCCACAAGATAATCTTTTGTATAGGGGAGCTGGCTCTTTCCTGGATCAGGTTCTAAAGTCAGTGTGAAGGCAAAACCCATATAAGAAATTAACTTTGAGAGACTGTGGACTCTGAGAAACAAACTGAGGGTTTTGGAGGGGAGGGGGGCGGGTGAGCCTGGTTGTGGATATTATGGGCCCAGTACCCTTCCGCTGCACGACTCTGCTCCTGGTGGTGGGTATTATGGAGGGCACGTATTGCATGGAGCACTGGGTGCGGTGCATAAACAATGAATTTTGGAACACTGAAAAAAAATTATATTAAATTAAAAAGAAAAAAAGAAATTAACTTTGGAAACCACTTGGGAGACAACCAACAGCAGCAATTTTCTTAGGAAGCCTAGCAGAGCCTGGCTGACCCTTCAGGTCTGGAATAGGTTACCATTCCCTCAGCAGAGCATATGAAGTAGATGTTGTGGATTTAAGGTTGATTTTAACTTCCAAGTTCCATTTACCATGATGAGATGCTTACACTTAAGGGACAGGGACTGAGAACCAGGTAGAGAAGCTTTCCTATCCTCTCTTGGGGCAGAAGTGTCCACACTTTTTAAAGAGTTTCTCATTCTCTTCCTGTGTCCCTTTCTCCCTCCTTCCATATCTAGCTGTCAGGCAGAGGCCTGTGAATTTCATGCAAGCCTGATTGGATGGCCTCGATATTATTTTGCAAAGCAGTTTAGTATCTCACTGTGAAGAACTCTGTAGTTACAGAAATAGTATATTTAGGTTTATCTTTGGAGGACCAAAAAGCACATTAAAGTGCATTGTTTTTCCTTCAAAATATAGAAGACATATACTTTCAAAAGTAAATTCAAACCATAGTATTTAGAGAAAGGAAAAGTGTGCTGGCAACTTTGAAATATAGCCCCTTTGCACACTCCAGCTTTTGGCCATGGAGATGTAAGCAGAGATTAGCTTCTGTCCCATCCTGGGGACCTAGTACAGCCTGACCATGTTACTACGTGGAAACCCAGACCGTTCTCTTCATGCCGGCCCAATTGTGCCTCACACAAAGTAGGCTCTGAGCTTTCCTGCAGACCATGTGACCTGTCTGGAATGCTTCTCCTGTCTAGTACCTTATCCCTTTCCCTCCTCCCCAATTGAGCCTTCCAATCCCCAACTCCTAGATCAGGAACCCCAAGCCACTCTTGATCATACTCTTTAGTGCCCTCTCCCCATCTCAATTATTGTCCCATAAAAAGTCTTTATGTTCAGGAATATTCAGTGTGTCCTATGTATGTGCCAGACACTCGTCTAAGAATTATTGATATATTAACATATTTATGCCTCACAACAAGCTCCTAAGATAGGTACAATTATTATCTCCATTTTATAGATGAGGAAATTGAGCACAGAAAGGTTATGTCAATTGCTCAAGGTCACATGGCTAGTTAATGAAAGAGCCAGGATTCAGACCCAGAAGGTATGATGCCAAAGCCTGTACTTTCAAAGATTTTATTTTTTTTAAAGTAATATTTATACCCAAATTGGGGCTGGAACGTACAACCCCGAGATCAAGAGTCACATGCTCTAGTGACTGAGCTAGCCAGGTACCCTGAAAGCCTGTACTTTCAAACACTGTGTTCTACTGTCTCCCATTTGGTACTTAGCTGTGGACTCTATTTCTACCTGTTTTTTTTCTTTTTTTTTAAAAAGATATTTTGATTTTTTTATTTGTTTATTTTGATTATTTATTTGGGAGAGAAAGAGAACAAGTCGCAGGGGTGCGGTGCGCAACAAGAGAGGGAAAAGCAGACTCCCCTCTGAGCAGGGAGCCCAACTCAGGGCTTAATCTCAGGATGCTAGGATCATGACCTGAGCCGAAGGCAGACACTTAACCCACTGAGCCACCCAGGCACCCCTCTACCTGTCTTTTTTACATGGTATTCTCTTTCTCTCACTTTCTTTATAACCTCCTTCAAGCAGGAATCATTATATATATATATTCCCCATAGTACTAAAAATAGTGTCTTGCATGAAATAGGAACCCAATAAATATTTGTTGGGTGATAAAATGACAAAAATAAAAACATAGATCTTTATAAATTATATGATTCTCTAGGTGTGTTTTAGGCTTACTGAAGAGTTCCATTGTATCTCATGAACATAGTAAGAACACCTTACAAAATATTTGAATAGGATTTGATTCTTTTTTTTTTTTCCTTAAAGATTTTTTATTTATTTACTTGACAGACAGAGATCACAAGTAGGCAGAGAGGCAGGCATAGAGGAGGAAGAAGGCTCCCCGCTGAGCAGAAAGCCCGATGCGGGGCTCGATTCCAGGACCCTGGGATCATGACCTGAGCCGAAGGCAGAGGCTTTAACCCACTGAGCCACCCAGGCGCCCCTAGGATTTGATTCTTAAGACACTCCTATGAAGTGAATGGAGCAGATGCAGTATTAGGCCTATTTTATATCTGGGAAAATTGAGACAGACACAAAGAAGATGACTTGCCTCCATTGATGAGCTGGACCCAAGGCTCCTGAGTTCTAGTCCTATAATATTCCACTTCCAATTTTGCTCAAGTCTGGCTCAGTTAAATGCAGGCCATGTATCGGTTCTGAGTGTGTCCATTAATAAAACTAGGTGTTCTATTGCAAAGGGAGATCAATGGTAACCCTGGAAAGCCCTGAAAAGATGTGGTGGAGCAAGGGAGGGGAAGGGCACAGTCCATTCAAATGTTGGACTCAGTCTAAGAGGAAGACAGTACCCTCAGAGCTACCAGGAAAACAGGTTTCAATTAATGCTACGTTACCCAATGGTATTTTCATCCATTTTTGAAAATCAAGAGGTGGGAAACAGGTAAGTATAAAAAAATGTAGGAAATAATTTTTTAAAAAATATTTTATTTATTTGACACAGAGAGACACAGCGAGAGAGGGAACACAAGCAGGGGGAGTGGGAGAGGGAGAAGCAGGCTTCCCGCCGAGCAGGGAACTGGATGGGGGTTCAATCCAAGGACCCTGGGATCACAATCCAAGCTGAAGGCAGACACTTAACCGACTGAGCCACCCAGGCACCCCATGTAGGAAATAATTTTTGAGAGAGAAAAAAAAGGAGGAATCGGTTACGGGGAGGTTTCCAGAATGCAAATCAGAGATTTTTTTTTCTCCTTTGGAGGGACAAGGTAAAAAGAGAAAATATTTGTTCTAACAAGTGAAAATTCAAGTCAAAGCCAGAATTTGAGCTGGCAGGCCTTGTTTGGAAACTCCTTTTGTTTATAATGTAGGTTTTCCCCCTTTATGAAGCAGATGCTCATGCGCGCATTACCAGTGCTGTCAATAATACTGTAACATTTGCCTTCCATCCCTTTGCTGCTCAGGGAACATGTTGGGTTTCTGCACATTTAGCTTTGCCATTTACTTCACAAATTGCAGCTGTGTAGTGCTACAACTAAGTCGATTTTACTGAGAAAATTGAAAAAAAAATTCTTGTAATAACCTTTCCAGTCATCATAGGCCTGAAATACTTTGGAGTAGTATTTTTGTTTTTGTTTTTTAACAATTTGGTTTCAGTACAATGATGCTTCAATAAGAATCTTCCCGCAAATTTAATTCAAAAGGGAAAGCTTTGTTGTTATTAAACACAATGGCAGTTTGTACATCTCCACATCATTATGTTGCTTCTCATTATGGTAATTCATTTGCTTCTGCTTTGTATGGATATCAAATAAAAATCACTTTCGCTCCTGGCAAGTGATTGACATTACAGACACACTCTGGGAACTCAGCTAAGCAGTGCTTGGTGTCATAGCAAACACAATTAGCAAAATGGCATCCAGAGTGGCTTTATGGAGTTGCCCTGTGGTGAGTCTCTGCATTTTCTACTTAGCAGGGCTGTAGGTTACGAGGCTTTGCTGTGCGCCTCCTGTTTTCATCTTTGTGCCATTTTCTATGCGAGGGGAACAGCGTGAAGACTTTGTGTGAATTTTACTTTCTCTTTTTTTTCTCAATGGCTCTCTCTCACCATTTGCCAGGCTTGGAGAGCAGTCTGCCTTCTTAGGAGCCCCATTTCTCTAAGAAGGGTCTGTGACAGCCCCACCAAATGCCCACTCTGGTAACCCTGTGGATTTTTCTCCTTTTTTTTTTCTGTTGCTCTCTTTTGCCATTTGTCAATTAGTTGAGAGGTACTGAGTTTTGTATGAAGTCAAAAAAATAACCTTATAGGTTTTTTATTATAGGTTCTTTATTAATTAGCATTGTATTTAAAAAGAAAACTATTTTTTTAATATTTACTACTAGCATTTTTTTTAATTTCTTTTCAGCGTAACAGAATTCATAGTTTTACACCACACCCAGTGCTCCATGCAATGCGTGCCCTCCACAATACCCATCACCAGGCTCCCTCAACCTCCCACCCCCCGCCCCTTCAAAACCCTCAGGTTATTTTTCAGAGTCCATAGTCTCTCATGGTTCATCTCCCCCCCAATTTCCCTCAACTCCTTTCTCCTCTCCATCTCCCCATGTCCTCTGTTATTTGTTATGCTCCGCAAATAAGTGAAACCATATGATAATTGACTCTCTCTGCTTGATTTATTTCACTCAGCATAATCTCTTCCAGTCCCGTCCATGTTGCTACAAAAGTCGGGTATTCATCCTTTCTGATGGAGGCATAATACTCCATAGTGTATATGGACCACATCTTCTTTATCCATTCGTCTGTTGAAGGG
>PISX010014646.1:0-52286 GCA_004024625.1 Mellivora capensis
CACCAACTTGCATTCCCACCAACAATGTAAGAGGGTTCCCCTTTCTCCACATCCTCTCCAACACATGTTTCCTTAATTCTTATTCTTTCCCATAGGACTATCCCCCCACTACACAATATCTAGTATTTGAGAATCTTTGAGGAAGAGTAGTACCAAATACTAGAAATAGTGGCTGTCAATGGGGAAATAGTTTGTACCTTTGAATTTTATAATCCCAAAAATTAAATTTAAAAATATTAAAACATATTACTTCACAGCTATTAGAGTGGATGTTATTAAAAAAAAAAAACCAACAAGATAACAGGTGTTAGCAAGAATGTGGAGACAAGGGAACCTTTGTTCCCTGCTGCTGGTGGGCATGTAAATTGGTGTAGCCATGAGAAAAAGCAGTATGGAAGTTCCTCAAAAAATTAAAAATTTAACTATCATATGCTATAGCAATCCCACTTCTGGCATATAGCCAAATGAAAGGAAAACAGGATATTGAAAAGAGATCTGTGCGCCCTTGTTCACAGTAGCCAAGATATGGAAACAACCTAAGCAACATCAGCAGATGAACAGATAAAGAAGATGTGGTATGATACATATAATGGAATATTATTCGGCCATAAGAAAGAAGAAAATCATGTTATTTATGACAATATAGACGGACCTTGAGGGTATTATGCTAAGTGGAATAAGTCACACACAAAAAGACAATCCTGTATGATCTTACATATGAAATCTAAAAAAGCCAAACTCCTAGAAATAGAGAGTAGAATGGTGGTCACCATGGGCTAAGAGTAGGGGAGGTAGGGAGGTATTGATCAGTGGGTACAAATTGCCAGTTACAAGATGAATAAGTTCTGGGGACCTAATGTATAGCATGGTGACTGTACTTAATAAATACTGCCTTATATCTTTGAAATTTGCTGAGAGAATAGATCTTTGAATGGGCTCAACACACACATACACACACACGCACATGCACGAAAAGTGGTGATCGTGTGACTGGATGGAGGTGTTAACTAACTCCACTGTGGTAGTCACTTGGGAATATATAAATGTATCAAATCATCTCAGGTGCACCTTAAAATTACACAATGTTACAATGTTACATGGCAATTATAGCTCAGTAAAATGGAGAAAAACTATTAAAAGGCAAAATACAACATAGCAGTGTAGTTGTACTGTGGAATAGTAAGTAGTTAGAAGAGTGAGATAATTTCTCTGTGTAGTAACATAGGATGCCCATGGTACCAAGTAAGAAGAATAGCTATTGGACATAACACAGCATTCTCATTTTTGTTTTTGCTTTTAAAACAACCTATCTATGTATTACAACAAAACATTAATAATAGTTCCCCTAGAGGCAGAGTGGAGGCCTGAGGTTACAGGGGGCTTTCCCTTTAGATATTTTGGTACTAGTTAAGTTTTCCCACTGATTATGTTTTCTCTACATATCTTTAAGCAGTTTTGAAAACTTGCTGAGAACTAAAAATTCTAGTAGGAGGTAAAAGATGAAACATTCAGTTGTAAGAAGCATGCAACTATAGGTCAAGTCAGTAGGCCATGCGTAGTTGTTAAATAAATTTGACAGCACAATCGCTACAGTGGTGCGGAGGTAGGGAAGGTCACCTCAGGTTAGTTGGTCAGGGATTTAACTGGAAATGAGAGACATAGCTCATGGTATGGTTATTTGTTTGCTTTAGTCCTTGTGCCATTGATGTAAATAGTAACCACAGGCTTTTTATTTTGAGGGGATGTGGTCCTTAATAAAACAGGGAGATGTGAGATGTGTACAAATAGGGCTGTGGTTTCTTGTGTTGACTCCGCAGTATACAGAAGGTACCAGAGGTGTGTGCTCAGTTGGCAGTAGCCATGTTCAAGCTGGCACTCTGATTCTTGACGGGGAAACTGGTGTTCCAGACAAGTCACTAATCTTATATGGCTTGATTGAATTATAAGATCTGTTGTTGTAGAGACTAGTAGTTTATTTTAACTTTTATCATATGATTTGTTATCCTTAAAAGCTGTTACTTACTATTGATGCTCTGTTTAGCGTTTTGTTTATGCCTTCGCTTTAGCACTTAGCTGCAAAGCCAGTTATTCTGAGAAGGTACAATGACCATGTTTGAGTAGTTGTGTTTTGTGCCAGTTTTAAAATCTCAACTGTTTTTTTCTTTATGCTCTTATGATTAAGAAATCTAGAGATATTGACTGTAAATTTCTTGAAGATTCTGAAACTTTCAAAGGAATCAGTGTCCTAGGATATTGTTTTTAAAAAATCCCTGTCATCAGATCTGGCAAATACACATCTGTCTTTAACTTCCTTGCATTTGTGTGACAGCTTTTGGGCAGAGGCAGGAATAATTTGTTGTATAAGCATAAGAGATTTCACTTTCTATCTCACTCAAAGACCCAACATCTCAGAATAGGAAGTGGAGCTGTAAAGGCCTGCTTCCTCAGTTCCCTTGGGCATCCTTCATGGTGTGAGCCTGTCACTGAACTCGGTAGATTCTGGGATTTAAAAATATGTATTTCTCACACAGTTTGGCCCTTATTAGCAAAGTACTAGAGTATACAATACATAGAGACTTCTCAAGGGTACTTTAACATATGCATTAACTCTAGAACCTAACTCCCACGTAAGGTACAATTCCACTGACTCAGTACTGCACCCAATTCCTATGCATGGGATGGGCCAACCTTTGCTGGACTAATTGTTAGGAAAAGGAAATATTTTGTCATCTCTGTAACTAGTATATTGGAAGTATGTTGTAAATTATATTAATTTGTTCTTTTGAAGTTTGTTAATAATGCATTTGTTGTTAACACTCTCCACGTACTTTGATAATTTTTACTTCATTTGTTAAAATAACATTCTTTGCTTACATTTTATTTAGATTAGTTTAATAATATTGGAGTACAACTTCTCTTCATATCCCTACATAGAGTTCAAATTAATTTTCCGTAAGCCTGCCCATTCAGAATGGCATCTATGTCTGATAATGCAGTATTGATCTCTCCGTAAGTAAAATGTATATGTAGACCTCCCACGTGTTAAACTGGAGATAGGTGTGCAGGTTCATAAAAGAGCTCCAGCAATACATGCTGCCATATGATCTCTTATGGAGTTCATGGGTCAAGGATTTCTTTAAGAAAATGTGCCTTATTTTGTGGCTCACAGAATGCAGTCAGCTCATTACTGTCCAGCTTGTAAAGTCACTGCTGAGATTGTAATTTAATGCACATGGAGCCATCTTTAGAGTAAAAATACTTGATCAAATACAACCTTACATTCATTAAACCTTAAATTCCTGGTATCTGCAGAGGTTTGGTTGTTTTCATAGTGCATTAGTAGACTTGTATAAGGCATTGGTTTTTACTAAAGCAGTCTTTTCACTCCCAGCCATTGTTAGCATTTTGAGCCAGATAATTCTTTGATGTGGCGGCTCTCCTAAGCATTATAGGATATTTAGCAACATCCCTGGCCCATACCCACTAGATGCCAAGAGTACCACCCAGAAATGTCTACAGACATTGCCAGATGTCCCTGAGGCAAAAGCGCCCCTGGTTAAGAACCACCGCACTAAAGTAGTCTTTGGTGAATACAAATATATGATTCCCAGTGCTGGTTTTTGCTAAAGAGAGTTAACTGGGTGCAGTCACTTTGTCAGACATGTGTGCGAACATTAATATAGAATTAATCTTCAGGTGTCACGTTACAGTTTTTAAAGTACTTTAATACATATGATCTCACTTGAAACTGAAACAATGTGAAGTGGACATTAACTATCCCATAGAAGTCTGGGGAAGTGGGAGCTTCTAGAAACTAGAAGATGGATACCTAAAATAATCTCCTTAGACAAAGAAAATGCAGTGCAGGAAGAAAATGTTTTCATCTTTATTATAACTGCCACTTAAACTCTTTGGCACCCCAGGAATCTCCTTCCACTCTTCATTTTTGCCAGGTGCTACTGAAAACCAGTCTTCGTCAGGGAGGCTGTTGCCATTGACTCAGTAAGAACTCCTGCTACTGCGTCCTTCCATGGTCAGACTGGCTTTTTTTCTCTTTAAATCGAAACCTCCTAATGTTTTGCCCTGTGGCCAGAGGTGCTGATGAAAGAGAGGACAGCAGAAGCACAGTGACAGACTGAGTGTGCTCACAAAGAGTACACTGAGGGTTTTATTATAAACACAGTAGCTTGTTCGATGTTGAGTCCAATCCCAGGAGGTTCTTTGTAATGTTTTTATTTTCTTTCTGTATTGATAGGAATTGATGTAATTATAAAATCTGAGACCTTGATGTCTTCTTTTGCTTTAAATTAGGCTGTTACATCTGCCTTTATCCCTGACCGCCTTGAAGCTGAAGGCTTTGTGGTTGTCTGACAACCAGTCGCAGCCCCTACTCACGTTCCAGACGGACACAGACCACACCACAGGAGAGAAGATTTTGACCTGTGTCTTGCTTCCTCAGCTGCCTTCTGAACCTACTTGCCAAGGTGAAATTAAGAACAATACTCACATGGCTATGAGAATTT
The DNA here is from genome assembly GCA_004024625.1 of Mellivora capensis. Lineage (NCBI taxonomy): Eukaryota > Metazoa > Chordata > Mammalia > Carnivora > Mustelidae > Mellivora > Mellivora capensis. The sequence goes on from PISX010014646.1 coordinate 4,524, forward strand.
GTGGGAGCTAATACCTGTCCATAAGACCTCTCACTCCCATGTGCGTCTGTAATTTGTCTAATGTGCCCCTAGAGCCGGCCTGGGTGAGGTCACTGTGGATCTCCTCTGTACCTTCAAAGAAAAAGTACCCCTCACACCTGCTTATCATATCTGAAATTTCTTAAACAGCCTTTTGTATTTGAATTATCGCTAAGACTAAAAACACAAGTACTCTTAAAAAAGTTGACAGTCCATTAAAATCCAAACTGGTGATTTAGAGGATTAGTATTGAACACCACTGACAAACAGGTTTTTGGTTGTTTTCTTAAGATTTATTTATTTTAGAGAGATAGAGCAGGAGTGGGAGGGGCAAAGGGAGAAGGAGTGCGATCTCAAGCTGACTTCACACTGAGTGCGGAACCTGACTGGGACTTGATCTCACTACCCTGAAATCATGACCTGAACTGAAATGAGGAGTCAGTGTTTAACCGAATGAGCCACCCAGGTGCCCCCAATGACAAATAGTTTTTAGGCCAGTCTGTTATTTTAAGTCATTGTATCTTTGTTTTGTAAATTATGTGTGGTTTTAAAAAATATTCACACTAACATCAAATTTCCATTATAAATCTGCTGAGAGTTGGTTTTGATAAAAGAGAACTAGAGTGCCCTGAGAGAACAGGAATCCCCTAGGTGGAAAAGCCCCAAAGCCATTTTGCCAATCCCAACCATTTTAGAGGAGCTTTTAAAACCCCAAGGGGAAGACAGTAGAAGTGTTACTGAGGAAAGTACTGGAGTCCAACATGTACAACTATATCAGTGTCATGAGAAAGGTTTTTTGTTTTTTGTCTTTTCTTTTTAAGTAGGCTCCATACTTAACATGGAGCCCCAATGGGGGGCTTGAACTCACAACCCTGAGATCAAAACCTGAGCTGAGATCATGAGTTGGATGCTTAACTGACTGAGCCACCCAGGCACCCCCTCACCACGATAAAATTTTTAAAGTTAGTGTATAGAAAAGAATTGTGAAAAAGGATTCTATAAAGTCTGATGACATTCTGTGATGAAATACTAAACATTAGTTTGGCAGATATTTTATATGATCTCAAACAGAATTATGCAACACTGAAAAGAAAGGGTAACCCTGTCCTAGAATCTTTTCTTTTTAATTTTTTTGAAATACTACATAGCAGTTACCAGTCACACAAACTCAAGTTCCCAGCTGATGTGGTCTTTGTCATGACAGAGAACCTGCCTCGCTGTGGGGCACTGGAGAGCTTGGTGAATGATGTCCCAGATGACGCCTGGAATGAGCGTGCAGTGAACAGAGTCAGTGCAATCCGATTTTTGGAAGATGAGAGAGATGAAGAAGACAATGAAACGGTATGGAAATGGAGATTGTTGGCCTCCCTGAAAATGCAAAATTTAAAAGCCTTCCAAGACCAATAGGATAATAAGATCCACCTAATAAGGATTTCTTTTCATTTCAAATTGTCTGTACTCTGCTTAGCCTTCAGCATGTAAAAATTTTTTAAAGACAAAATTAGGTATTTCTAAGTACTGATTCACCAAATGTATATAAAGCAAATGGACCTTTTGGGATTTTTTCTTGGAATAATTTATACTCTTGTTCCTTATTTGTGATAGCATCCTTTCTCGCCTCCAGTAAACTGGGAATTTGCTCTGTTTTTTTTCCCCCTTTTTTATTATCATTTTTTAAATATTTTATTTATTTACGCAAGAGAGAGTGAGTATATAAGCACTAGGAGGGGCAGAGGGAGAAGCAGACTCCTCACTGAGCAGGGAGCCCCAGGCGGGACTCAGTCCTGGGACCATGACCTGAGCCCAAGGCAGATGCTTAACCAACTGAGCCACCCAGGCACCAGGAATTTGTTTTGTTTTTGTTGTTCTTGGTGAATGAAGTCTCCTCCCTACCACCATTTAGGTGTATGGCAATGACTCCATTCGCACTTCAGAGTGTTACTTGGCTTGCCTTCTGTGGAGCTGTGCTTCTCTCTGTCCTTTATGTAGTTAATCATTCTTCTCTTCACCCTTAGGCGGAGTGCTTGCAATCTTAGTTGGCTTTATTTACAAGTTTTCATTCAAAAATCAGGATTAGATTTGAAAGTATTACTTAGCCTTACTCCATCCACACTTTAAAAATGTCGGCCAGCTGACATCTTCAGGAGTCACTGACAACTCTTGAAATATTACTATAGGTTAACTTTGGCTTCTTAAACTCCTTGTGCTAATTGAGATTTTCATAAGCAGAGCTAAGAGGGAGTACGTACAGCCCCCAAAGCAAATGGTGGCTTTTAAGTGACTGCCTGTGGTGTCTGTTATTCCAGCTGTCACCAAATGGGATTTTATGTTTACAGTAATGGAGCACAGAAGGGGAATTAGGCACAACAAAGTGACTTCAGCAGAAAGGAGTCCTCAGTGCTTACCTGGTGGCTTGCTGGAGGATGAGGAATTCACCGGTTCCTTCACTGTCTCAGCAGTGCTCTTGGCTGTTGTGTCACCGTACTTTAGGCTCCTCCTCCTGAAACTCCTTGGACAGGCCATTTACAAGACAGAAATGCTGTCTTAGGAGCCAGAGAGCACCTGATATGTCAAATAAGAGTTTTTTTTAAAGATTGTCCCTTCCCGGACACTTCACTCCCAGCACTGTGGCCTTTATTAGAAAAATGTGAACTCTCTTTAGTAAATACGAATAACACACACAGCTGCCAAGAAAAGCAGCTCTTCTCTCTCTCGCTTCCCTTCTCCTTCCACTCCCATGCCTCCACAGTTGAAGGAAGCCAGATCCACTTCAGATAGTGGAGACCACTGCAGTGATTTTAAGTTTTCTTTCTTCACACCCCACACCAACATCTTAAAAATCTTTGTTTCCTTGCCCTTCACGGAAATTTTATCTTACGCTGGTCTTCCATTTTACAGAGTATTCTTTTATTCTGAAAGTAACCCTTCTAGGTGGACCAGATAAGGTTCCCGCCACACCTTCATCTCCCTGAACTGCCGGTGAGCAGCTGATTCCGCCCCCTCCGAGCACCTGCATCCCGAGAAGGGAGGCTTTGTCCCCGAGTGCCCCCACCTTGAGGCTACCTGTTGAAAGAGTAATGACATAAAACCCACACACTCACTCCCCTGCTTGTTTTCAGAGAACACTTCTGCGGCGAGCCACTCCACACCCAGGGGAGCTAAAGAACATGAAAAAGACAGTGGAGAATTTACGGAATGACATGAATGCTGCTAAAGGACTGGATTCAAACAAAAACGAGGTCAACCACGCCATTGACCGAGTGACCACTTCTGTATAGAACTTCACCTCCGAGTTTTACCTCCCGTGTCTTCCCCTGCTGTTGAGATCCCGTCTCCTCCCCAGGAGCCCTGTGCGGCCCTGGGGCTTCACCGGAACGTTGTGCGTGCCCGGCACCGCCCCGGAACGTGTGTGCGTGCACATCACCGCCCTGGAACGTGGGCGCGTGCGCATCACGGCCCCGGAACGTGTGTGCGTGCACATCACCGCCCTGGAACGTGGGCGCGTGCGCATCACGGCCCCGGAACGTGTGTGCGTGCACATCACCGCCCTGGAACGTGGGCGCGTGCACATCACCGCCCTGGAACGTGGGCGCGTGCGCATCACGGCCCAGACCGCACGCTGGGCTGCTGCTCTCCCCGTGGAAGTGCCTTACTCCGGCTCCTCAGCCAGCCAGGGCACCAGTGCGCCCCCGGTATGCCGCCTCTCCCCTGACTTCCAGTCATTTGTCTTAAGTAGAATACACTACTGTAAACACCTGACTTTTGTTTTGTTTCTGTCTTATGTTGGGGTAAGGGAGCGCAGGAAGGGAAGTTTTGTTGCTCCTCCTCCCTCCCATAAAGTGCTGGGACATTTTGAGCCCAAGTTCTCTTGGACCTACTGATAAGAGATAGTTTTATGTATGGCGCATAATTGATCCTTTTTTAAAAAACTTTTTGGCAGCTCAGATGGTGTAAATTTAAAAATTTTGTATAGGTATTTCGTAACAAAAAATGTGTATTTCTTTTTTGTTATTTTATCTTGGAAACGGTACATATTTTAGCATTTGTGCAGGAAAAAAAGAACAAAAACAAAACAGTCCTAAAGTATTTGTTTTCACTTGTACCACCCACTTGTGCCTTACTGTATCCCAAATCATGTCAAACCAATTGTACGCAGTGGCATCGTTGAGCAGTGAGATGAGACTAGGAGTGTGGTACTTTTAAAGCAGTGTTGGATTTTAATCAGTAATCTACCTGGTGGATTTGTTTTTAACCAAAAAGAAGAGTTACCACCAATTTGTAAATTTTATCAGTAGATTTTTTTTAAAAAGAGGAACCAAAGGATTAGACTGCTAATATTTCATGTCTTACACTTTAACTTTTTATGAATGAGTCTCTTGTAATGAGTGCAGCATCTGATTGTACCTGTTTGGAAGGTATATGCCATTTGTAAAATAAAATAGAGCAGAAAAGCACAAAAAGAGAAAACTGGTTCAGAAATTCAGTGGATAAATTAACTATGTACTGCAAAAGAAAGTATGATTTTTATGGAAGAAAGCTTTAAAAGTTTTATATTGAGATATAAAACCACAATAAAGGAAAATAACCATATTAGAAATGTTGCTATCTTTGTAAGTGCAATTTAATTTGTAAATAGAGTTTGAATCAAAGTATAACAAATACTTGCTTCAAGTTTTAATTTTAAATCTGCTAATTTAAGGGGCATGGGGGTATGCTTTGGTGTGTTTCTGTTGATTTCTTTCCCCCCCCCTTTTTTTTTTTTTTTTTGGTATAATGTCATAAAAAGGAATGAAAGTGCCAGTCACTATGTGGTATCTAGGAAAATCATGATACTGTTGGTTTTTTGTTTTCTCTCCATGAAATAAAATCACCCTGGAATTAACCATACAACTTTTTAAAAATAATTATCACCTTCTATGTTCAGATGTAGCTGAGTTCTTTGACGATGTACTCCCGCCCATTAAATATCTGAACTACCGGTCAGTTTTGAGTTAATTGCCTGCCGTTGTGCCACACAGCACAGACCCCAGAAGTGCCTTCCTCTTGCTAATAACTTTGGGTTATGGTTTTCTGGCCAGTTGGACTCTGTAGAAACCTGTTTTCAACCAGCCAAATATACCTTTCTGTTACTGTTATGCATTAACTTACTGTGTTCACTTTGCTTTTTAAGTTATTTGTATATATGTATATATTTTAAAATCTATTTATTGAGTTGGAAGTACCATGGAATGGAATTGGTTTTTGGCTAGTCGGTTTTATACCTTGCTCCCCAATTTGTGAGTACCGGTTTAGTTTTTTCCCCATTTTAACATTTTGGCATACTTTAGGCTTTAGGCCTATGAGGATGATACCACTAAACTCATGAACTGATAGATAAATTGGCTTTGTTTAAGAAGAGTAATCTTGATGCTAAAGAACAATAGAACTGGAATGGTGTTTTTTGTTCGTTTTCATATAAAGCCCACCCTTTACCACTCAGTTTATCCTAGCTTTGGGGGGAATGTGGTAGACAGAATAGAGGGTGTGCTTAAATTTTTCTAGGATATTTTATGTAAGTAATTATCTGTTTCCTTTGGCTTATTTTCTTTACTATGCATTCACCTGTTTGTTGCTTTATTTTCAGCTTTTAGTAATTTTGTTTCCCCCTTACTTGTGAAGGGAAAAATTACTTTCATTTTACTTGTTTGTGCTGGGGGACACTGCTGTGCCCTTTACCTTCAGGGTTCCGGGACCAGGCTTAGACCTCACAATGGAAACAACATTAACCAAGGAGATCCAACTCAAGAACATGCCAGCCTTTTCCAGTGAAGCCTCTCTTGTCATAAGAAGGAAAACTTAATTATGCAAAAGGATACCTATCCATTGGGAGGCTAGTGCCAAAATTTCCTGACATTTTCCTAGCGGAGCACTGGTGGCCCCCATCCCGCAGTCTGGCCCTTCCTTCAGGAAAGGGAGGAGTTCGGCGTGGGGCCTGCCTGTTTGTCTTGTGGGAGTGACAGGTAAAAGCAGGAAGGATTATTATGACCTGTTCACCTACTTTTTTTTTTTTCCTGTGGCCACTTATTTCCTGTTTTTAGCCAGGGAATTATGCCTAAGTGGATAACATCATAAAAAAAATAATAGAGGGGTTGAAATAATGAAAGTCATTGATGGAAAAGAAGTACAGGTAAGAAAACTAGAACTATTTGCCTTGATGTTGTGGGTTTTTTGTTTGGTTGTTACTTGTTTTTTGTTTTTGTTTTTCTGGCAAGTTCGGAGGTGTGGTCCTGACAAACCCAGTCTTTCTATCTAAAAACTTCTTAGGTAGTTGTCACAGGTAAGGAAGTCCAGTGGAGGTGCCAGGCACTGCCTTCCACAGCAGCCTGCCCCCTCTTGGGAAATCTACCACACCCGAGTAGACATGCTTCATCGGTGGGGTGGAGGCTGGGAAAAATTCTGCCTTTGTCGGAAAGTCACTCAGAACAGCCAGGGCTCGCCATGTAAAAGGGACCGACACCTCTGCCGTCGGCGCACTGGCGGCAGTGTGACAAGGCTGTGCAAACACTGAGGAGGGACAGTACTGGAGTTGCTTGTTCCTAGAAGGTGTTATTGTAGCTCAGTGAGATCGAGGAGAGTTGAAATCTCACTCCAGCAATTCGTATTGACTCCCCCAAATTTCCAAAGAGTCAATTCAAAAACTACAAACAAAACAAAAACCACCCAAACTTTTTATTACAGATAGTCAAAAACATACAAAGGTAGAATTATATAATGAACCTCCGTATACCTATCACTCAGCTTCAACAGTTACCAACCCAAGACCAACACTAAGCTGTTTTAAAGGAACCAAATTATGTTTTAAAGTACATCCATGAGGGATGCCTGGGTGGCTCCGTCAGTTAAGCCTCTGCCTTCAGCTCAGGTCATGATCTCAGGGTCCTGGGATTGAGCCCCGCATCAGACTCCCTGCTTAGCAGGAAGTCTGCTCCTCCCTCCTCCTCGGTTGTTCCCCCTCCTTGTGCTCTCTCACTCTCAAATCAAATCTTTAAAAATAAAAAAATACATCCATAAGAAGACTGAACAGTGAAATAATTTAAAAACAAAAGGCAGGGCACAGATATGCCCTTGAACTTTGGAGTTTAAGGTTTTGAGAGCGTAGTCCAGTACTGGCATCGTAAAGATTACATCATAAAGATTGGAATCCCAGCTCCACCACGTGGATTTGGATGAGCTACTTAACGTCAGGGGGGCCTCAGGTCCTTCATCTCTAAAATGGGGTGGCAAGACTTCTCGCAGTCTTAGAGTGAGGATGAAGTGGGAGACATGAAACATCAGCTCTCAGGAAGTTTGTGGCTGCTAGTATTACAGGTCTTGCTGCTCTGAGCAGGTTATGAGCTGCTCCACAGTCCCTACCTTGGAGCCAGAGTATGTGGGCAGGAAGCAGAGCGTTCCTCAGAAATGAGGACACCATGCTGGTTCTCTGGCCAAGAACACTTTCTCAACTGTGATGTTGCATAGAGACCCTTGAGTTACATAATTGGGGAGGGGAATCTTAAATTGTCCTGTCGGCTTACTTAATGGTGAGCTTAGCCGTGGTCTCACAGCAGCCCCCTCATTGTAACTGGACTTACTAGCTAGCCAGCCTCGAGATGAAGCTAGTTTCTACAAGAAAGAATTCAACCTCTGCCTGGGAAAGGGTCTCTCTGCATTTCCACACAAGGTCCTCAGGTTTCTAAGGTCCGGGTCTCTTGTGCTCATTTACTATCTTACATGTACTTTATTTCACTTTGATTTTCATTACTTCCTCCTTTTCTGTCTCCTTTCTCTCAAAGGGAGACCGCTGAGGCTTTTATGTATCAGGAGGGGCAGGCGGAATTAAGAAATAGGTCATCCATGGAGAAAACCCGGGATACGATAAATAAACGCAGCCTGATTTGGAGAGTGTAGAGGACACCTCCACCTTGCTGGAGCTTTTTCTTTTGAAAAGCTGACAGCTGGCGGGAAAGGGAAACCAACCAGAAGAACCTGATCGGGTTACTTTTGTTCAGCAGGTTGTGTGGAAGGTTGGAGAAGGATGTTTGTGCCTCACAGTCCGCCAGAAGGACGGTGTGATTTTAAACTACGAGAGTGGGCAGTCAGTCTGACAGGATAGCGCTCTTGAGTTCTGACAGGGTACGACTTTGACTGGGCTGATCTTCCAATGACCTTTTGAAGCGTCAACATCTAATTTCTAAAACCAATAATGAGCCGTCTCCTTGGGGGAGCGACACAGTAGTGACAGTTGCTGTGCTCACTGAGCACTCACTGTGTGGCACACACCAAGCTAACCGAACACAGTTTTTCAGAACAATCCCCTGAAGTCAGTCATGGCGTCCTCATTTCACAAAGGGGGGAATTAATATTCAGATAGTTTTAATAACTTTTCCATGATCAAATAGCACACAACAGAGTTGGAATTAAAATTCACATTTCTGTTGACTGGGGTCCGTGGTCTCGATTATTGCTTTATTTTGCTTTATCCCCCTCAGTGAAAATTACAGTGAACCTGTAAGTATATTTGGAGTTGTATTTATCATTGCCCTGATGGTTCTGTTTTAATTTGAGATTATTTAAGCCTAGATTATCGTCAAAGCCTGACACAGAACCGAATGAAATTTAGCTACCATTTACGTAGACTGGGGCCTTCATTTGTGTCTAGTTGTGGCAGCCAAAGCTGTGACTTTACATCCTCTAGCCCTCCCACTACCCCGTCCCCTCTGCCCTCATCACCTCCCCGCCGTCCCCCCGCCCACTCCATATTATATTGTTCCTTGGTAAGTGCCTGAAAATGTTCAGGGGATATTTGTTCTAGCATCTCAAAACTGTGTGCAAATCTCAAGAGACAGGAGATAAATTATTTGGTTAGTGGGAGGCCAGAAAAAAAAATTGGTATGTTTTCTAACAGGGACTGAAGTGACAGTTTAGTAACCAGCTCTCTCAGAGAGCTTTAACATGTTCCAAAAATTGGCAGTTAGCTCTAGAATGAGCTAATTAGTTAGGAATGGTTTTTATCCTCACTACCTTTAATAGCTTACCCTTGGAGAAAAGACAGATAATGAACACTTGGAAATCAATAGCGCTGCAACTTGACCTTAATGCCGTTTGGGGGAAATAAGGGGGATGTGACTCATTTATTATTTCAGATCCTTCTTTTAAAAAGCATTGTGAAAGATTTGACAAATAATGATTGCTCCCAGTTAGGAACTCTCATCTAATCAAAGAGGCAGAAAACAGGAAGAATGGAAAACTTGTGTGACTCAGCAGTGCTTCATTTTACTTAAAACAGGCTCTACCACCCTGGTTGTAGAAAGACCTTCCAGTCTCCACCCTGCAGGAAAGCCTGCTAGCACCGGGGCATAATGAATGACAACCCATACCCGATGTCATGCAAATAGAATCTGCAAATGCTTCTCTTGAGGTCCTTTTTCCGAGTCAACTCTCTCATTGCTTGTACAAAGTTGCCCAAGAACGCTGTGGGAAAGCACTGGCTGAGCACGTAAAGGGCATGGGTCTCCCAGGGGGCTGGTCAGTTCCTGTCTGGACCCCGAGCATCCTGTGTTCGTCCTGTGTTCGTCAGGTCCACACACCTGACTGCCCCTTCCAGCCCTTCCTTGGCTGGAGGTGTGGGTGCTTGTTTGTTTAAACCTTCGTCACTACTGCTTGGAAAAACAAAACAACACACTTACTTGTCTGGGCATTGAGTGTTCTTCCTGAATTTTTGTCCTGCCCATTGGCCTGGAGGCATAATGGGTGGGGCGGGTTTCGGCGTTGGTTTGGGAAGTTTCGAGAACGAGACTATGGGTTGGGTTGTTAGGTTGGGTTTCTCTTGGTTTTAATCATTTTGGAACGTCTGAGGGTCAGAGAGCATTCCCATAGATGGCTCTGGGAGTTATGTTCTGGCTGTGCCTCTTTCTCATAGCAGGGCAGATTCACCTGGGGCGGCACTTCGCACAGTCCTGACAGATGCTGTGTCCTCCGTCCACCTTGTGTTCTCACCTGGACATCTGGAATGTGTGCCCTGTAAAAACATCACTAGTTCGATGACACCTGCTTCATGTCGACTCCTTCCACATGTGTGACTGCCGGTCTTCATTCCCCTCACCTCCCTGGCCCCTCTTTCTGCTGTCCACCAGCAGGCAGAGGTGGTATGCCCCCAGGACTGGGTCAGAGCTGCCCTTTGGAAGCCCAGGATTTGTCACTGGTGGTAACTTGGCCCTAAGTCCCTTATTTAGCTTGTTCCCCATCTCTGGTATGGTGATGCTATGTAGCACATAGGTTGTTAGAAGAGACGATATCAACAAAATAAGATGAAGCTCTTGTATGTTTCTTTCCTTTTATTCACATCAATGTGTGGTAGGAGTGCTTTGCTCTTTAAAGAGCTGGACATCAAATGGCCAGAAGAATCAGCAATCTGGCTGCCTGGCCTCCTCCCTTAGTGCCTTAGTATTTTGTTCAGGGCTGCTCAGTACCCAAGCCTGTTTTGCTCACCATCCTATAATCTACTGCAGTCCCCCTCTTTCCCGGAGGCTGTGTGTGCAGTGGTTTCAAACTTCAGCATGTGTCAGAGCCCCTTGGGGTCGTGCTAAAGTGGATGGCTGGTCCTACCCCCCCGCAGCTCTGATTTGGTAGGTCTGTGTTCAGATGAGAGAATTTGCCTTTCAAATAATCTCAGGTGCTGCTGTTGCTGGCTCAGGGACTATACACAGAGAACCCCTGCTTTAGGTATGGGAAGGAGCAAAAGCCTATAGTTAAGCAGAGCTGGATTTAAATCTAACTATGCCACTTACTTTTTGTGAAAAGTTTTTTTCTTTTTTCATTTCCCCAAGTCTCAGTCAATTTATCTCTACAATGGGAATAACAACTACTTCAAGACGTTTTAGAGAATCAGGTGATGAAAACAGCACAGAGTAGGCTTTCCAGACTTACCAGCTCTTTCTGGTGTCCGGAAATATGCACACCGTGTTCCCTATGGAAGCAGAAGAGCACTTTGGCTTCTGGAGCCAAGTTCTGAATGTCAGGGATCCTCTTGTTAACATACACAAGCTATTGGGAGTAGAGGAAATGGGAACAGAAGTAGAAACTATGCTTACCTGTGGGTGAGTGCCCTAGGGGAAGCCTGGAAATGCTGATGGTTAGACGAGGTTAGAAATTATTTAACACTTCCTGACTTGCCCGATGGAGGAACCATGCCTTACTCATTTGTGTCTGTGCCTGACATGGATCCAAAAATCCCCAACCCACAATTTGTTGATACACGTGGGTCCTCAGAAGAAATCTCCCAATCGGGACATCTCTGAAAATTTCAGGATCCCAGACCTCAGTTGTGTTCTTCATGCAGTGCTACAGTCATTGTAGTGTCCTTAGGAGATGGAAATCAAATTGCTTTATTTCAATTGTTCCAAGTTTTCATTACTGTCCCCAAATCCATTATCATCCTCCTTGTCATCTCAAGGATGATCCTCAAAATAGGTAACCAATATGGAAACATGCAGTAATATACAAACCAATGCCTCAACTTTATATGACATCGATTTTCATTGACTAAAGCAAAATTATCTATACCAGAAAACTATTTTCCTAAAGATCTGGGTGGTAGTGCCAATCATTAGCACATAATTTCCAAATAAGTTGTGTATTTTTTAAGCCTCGTTTAATGTATGATCGCTATCTAAACAATAGCCTTCTCTGAGCCATGATTTCGTTTGGGAACACTATCAGGCTGTTTTGATAATATTCCTATTAAAATATTCAAGTGCAGCGGTCCTTAAGCCATGGCACACTGCCAGTTTTTGTAAGCGAAATTTTGTTGGCACACAACCATGCTCATTTCTTTATGTGCAAAGATCAAATGGGCCTCAAAGGCGAAAATACTAAGTATTTGGCCCCTGTACAAAAAATGTTACGGGAGTTTCTGGTTCTAGTCAGTGGGAACCACCTGGTACCTTTTGCCACTAGGGGGCGCTAGACGCACCACCAGTTTATCATACCCAGGCACCTGCCTGGACACCCTGGCTTCCCACCTGAGCTGAACTCAGAGAGCCTGTACCTTGGTCCCTGCCGCCAACAGCATGACCTGTCCTATCTCTTGCTCTGCCAACATTGAGATACTGTGCAATGCATACTGGGCACATCTCTTCTCGGCTGCTCAGGGGCTGGAGTCCATCCTCAGCACCCATCCTGGGCCCCTTACAGTCCTAGGCTTAGCTGAGCAACATCATTATGTGACTGGTAGCTTCCATAGTTGAAATTCCTTAGTATCTTGTAGGTAGAGCTACAATATTATAAAAATTGTTAATATAGTGCATTTATTTTTTTTAAAAGATTATTTATGAGAGAGAGAGAGTGGCGGGGGTGGGGTGGAGGGTAGGAGTAGAGGGAGAGGGAGAATCCCAAGCAGGCTTCACACCCAGCATGGAGCCCAGTGCAAGGCTTGGTCTCATGACCCTGAGATCATGATCTGAGCTGAAATCGAGAGTCAGACACTCAATTGACTGGGTCACTGGCTGCCCCATGAAATAGCACATTGAGCTACTGTCTGAATGTCAGCTTTATTTTATGGAGGAAATTCAGGCTTTCACATGTGAACTGCCACAGTTTCCACTTCCCACTAATGTGCACCCACATGTCATCCACGTTAGACTGTCTGCTTCCCCCCGACTACAACTAGCTCTTGCAGCCATTCTCCTAACCCTTTCTCTCCAAGAGCTCACTTCATCAATGATCCACTTGGCCCCATGTCTTCAGGCACTTCTATAGATTTAAGTTCTGTACTTAGTAAGCAATACACCTTGATCTTCACCCCCCCACACACACCCGTAGCTACCTGATTCTTCCTTTCTCTGCCAAGATTTTTGACAAGGAGACCTATTCTTGTTCTCACCCCATCTAAGTTCCCACACACATCTCCACCCAGTGCTGTGGGCACTCCTTCTCCAGTGGACCATGGAAACTACTATGACCAGGTCACCTGGCCTCCAGGTTACCATATCTGATGGACATGTCCCCCTGAGCTTTATTGAGATATAATTGACATAGCATAAGTTTAAGGTGTACAAAGTGTTGATTTGATAGTTTTATATATTGTGAAATCATTACCACTATAGCATTAGCTCACACTCCATGGATATTTTGATTCAGCTCTTGCCTTTCTAGACCTGTCTACTGCATTTGGGTCTGTGGACAGCTCCTCCCCCTTGGAACTCCTACCTCAGTGCTTTTCCAATTTCTTTGACTGCAACTCAATTTGAAAAAGAACTTTTTACATAGCAACCCAATTAACAAAGATACACAGGTGAACTAAAGTTTCCCAAATGAGTGCTCAAGAAACTCTGATATTTCCAGTTCCATTCTTTTTCTGTGGTAGTTACGACTAAGTAAATTGATTTCATGACTCACAAATGGCTTGAAAACTTATGTTTTTGGTTTCCCTGACACTCTACTCTGCTTCTCGTACATCTCTTACCACCCTCCTTGGTCCCTAGAATTTTTGATATCTCCCAGTTTTCTGCCTCTAACCTCTAGCTTTCTGTTCCTAATTATGTTTTCCCTAGGGGATCCCATCCTTCCTCTTCATGGTGCAGATTCCATAATCTGTCTCCATTCTGGAACCTCAACACTGTGCTCCTACAGCAAAAGATCTTGGTCCCAAGTTCAATTCCTAGGCACCTGTGCTGGGTCAAAATCAGGGGAGATGGGTCATCAGGTTCAAACTCCTGTACCTGCAGTGGATTTAGGACAAACCAAAGAGGAAAACCAAAGTTAAAAGGTAAGTTTTCTGCAAGGATCTAAAACAGAACCAATCTTTTGCACTGTAAAGTTGCGATGTGCTTTTTCCAATGTTCTCTTTCTGTACTCATTCTATAGAAATGAGTCACTAGACTCAACCCACACTCAAGGGAAATCATCCGGCTTTATCATCAGTATGAGAGGAAGAGATACTAGCTCTCCCTTGCCAGGTGACTGCTGGTATGGGTCAGGCACTGTCCAGGCTGCAGAGCATACACAAGTCCCATTCAGTTTGAATTCTCACAACACTATGAGCTTGGTGGTATTATCCATATATGAACGATGAGGAAATTGAGGCATAAGTCAGATAATTTACTTGCTCACAGTGGTAGGTCTTGTGCTTGAACCAGGCTGGTTTAATTCTTTCAGTGGTCACTTCCAAAAGCAATCTCAGCTCTAGCATTTGTGAAACTTTTCAGGTCAAATCCCAAATGAGTCGGTGATGTAGAGAGACTGAGAGACACAGAAGTACAAGCTGCTCTGGTCCAGTCCAGCCTCCCGATGGGTTCCGCCAAGTTAGTCTCCCTGGGCCCAGTTAGTTGTGGCAGGGACTACAGAGGGAGAAGTCAAATCAAATGAAAATGGGGGAGGGGAAATGAAGCCTCTGGGAAGCCTCTTACAGGTTGATTAGCATCTAGAGTATAGTCAGCTGGTAGGAACTTGTGTTTTGGAGGAGGGGGAGGAAGGAAGGGCAAAGTGAGATGTAGGAAGTGTTTGTGAGTGTTGACTGGGTGAGAAAGGCATGGTGACCAGAGGAGACTGGGTTTGGAAGTAGGACATGTAGGAAGGTAAAGAGGATGATTTCAAAAGAGGAAGGAAATCTGCATAACTGACAGGACTTCTATGAACTATTGGAGTGGATACAGGGTTTCATAGTACCTAGTGTACTTTCGGAAGGAAGATAATTACCATCATGGAATAAGAATCACATGTGGGTTTTCTCTTCCCTATTACAGAGTCAGGGGAAAAGCCTCACCCAAACGGGACCATTCTCAGTGGAGAGCTCCACTTTTCCTGCCATGTGACAACCTGTTGGACCAAGTTTCTCTTTTATATTTACATGTTGTGTCGAGTTGTGTCGAGTTAATCTCTGGAGACTTCTGCCTGCTTCTCAGGTTGACAGCACATCAGGCAGAACAGAGTTGGTCTGGGGCCTCTGGGTGGCTCAGTTGTTAAGCGTCTGCCTTTGGCTCAGGTCATGATCCCAGGGTCCTGTGATCGAGCCCAGCATTGGGCTCCCTGCTCCGCAGGAAGCCTGCTTCTCCCTCTCCCTCTCCCTCTGCCCCTGCTTGTGTTTGTCTCTCTCTGACAAATAAATAAATAAAATCTTAAAAAAAAGAAAAAGTAAAAGAACAGAGTTGGTCTAAGAAAATGAGGATTTTCCAGAACTATGTGGCTGAGATCAACTCACGTGTTAACATTCTAGAGTCTCAGCTCAGCCCCTCTTCTGAAAAACTGGAGGTTAGAGGCACTGTTTCTATTCTTGTGGCTGCTGTTGCTCTGCCTTCTCCTGTCTGAAATCTTGTATCTACAATCTTTGAATGCGAAATAGGAAAATGATAGTTTCCTGATTTCTATATGAAGGCGTACTAAAAAAATCACTTTTCTTCTCGTGTTTACTTTACTGTTGCGAATCCCCTGGAAACTGACCCTGAGCTGGAGATGAGTTTTAAGGGGGTTTGCTGGGGAGCGCTCTCAGCAGGAACAGTGCTAAGGGAGTGAAGGAGGCAGAACGGGGCCTTGGGAGGAGCTGAGCAGCAATGCAGTTGCAACAGAGGCTTCAGCAACCCCCCCCCCAACTGAATATTTGGGAGCCTAGATGAAGCACGAGGTAGGCTTCTGTAGGATACATAAGCTTGAGCAAGGCAGTTCTCTTCAGTGAAAATCAGCTCAGGGTGAGAAGGGAGGTGGCAGTATGGGATTCTGGGGTGAGCATTCAGCAGGAGCTCACTTGCTTCAATGGTCTGGGTGGGTATTTTCTGAGAATTTGTACAATATTAAATAATTTCTCTTCTGGGACTCAATTTTTTAACTCACTTTTTTTTTTTTTTTTTTAGTATTTATTGTATCTCATTAGGAGAGATTTGAATCATTGACTTATTAAGTGCCATCCTGATTCCAGAAGACAACTTAAGGCAAATCTCTATTTAAATATATATATACACACACATATATACATATGTACATACATATGTATATATATATTTCCCCCCTTCCCTCTTTCTGGTTGTTATATAGTCTAATTGCTAATCCATTGAAAACCTTCCTCATCTTCCACCACTTAAATCAGGACTCAACCACTGGTGATACATTTTGTTCTTAATGGTTTAGTCAATCAAAGGGCTGGTGAGGTTGGGTTCTTTTACTTTTTCTTTGAGAATATTTAAAAAGTAAATTTACAAAATGGCAAATTGTTGCACCATCTCATATTTCCTTGATTTCCTGCCATCTCTGTTTCTCCATCATCAACTTAAAAAATACCAAATCAGTGTATAGGTTCAGCATGCAGCTAGAGAAACACCAGGAGAAATAAAGCAGGGATTGTTTTTTCCTCGGCTAAAAGGTTTTAAAAGGCATGGCCCCTGTTATTTTCATCAAATATATATGGTTACATTTTGTGTGCATTTTAAACAATACCATATGAAATTAAGTCTCATTTTCTGCACACAAAAAAGGGAACAATTCTAATCACCCCCTACCCCCATCCAAAAAAGCTTGCTAGCAGAGTAAATTGTAGACTAAATTTGTGCTATTTTCATTTCATGGCAAAAGTTATCTTGTAAACAGAAATAGCTACTCTCCTCATCGCAGTCATGTGAACCACACTGCTGTTTATGAGCATCAGTACTTCTCCAAGGACTTTCCCTGTAAGGAAAGTTCACATGTTTTTTAAACATCCTATAACAACGTTATGCAAGCATTTATTACATACTGCTGCTGGTGCTGGAAGATAGACCTCCGAATCAAAATTCAGAACAGAAGATATAATAAGACATGTGAAGAAGTAATTGAAGAGGAACTTCTCTGCAAAATATTAGTACTGATGCTTAGAAAATAGGAGGCAATGGTAAAATAGGTCCACTTTTAACACATCAAAAAAAATCTTTATAACTAGAAAGGATAATGGAAAAATGTTGGAGACATGGCTGAAATATGAATCCCATTGTAATGAGACCCTGAGTTTACAGTGCTTGTGTGTGTACACTCTCTGGGAATACATCTCCTTAATTTAAATTTATGTCTATGGAAAAACTGAAGTGGAATTATGTGAGTTTTGAAGTATATGAATCTTTGGGAATACATCTCTCAAAATTAAGCAATAGTTTATTTTAAACTATTTTTGGTTTGGGTTTTTTTGTTTTATTCTATTTTGATGGTCTTCTCTCCCTCCCCCCCCCTCGTTCTTCCTTTCTTTCTTTCCCTCCCTTCCCCTTCCTTCCTTCCTCTCTCTCCTTCCTTCCTTCCTTCCTTCTTGCTTTCTTCCTTCCTTGCTTCTTTCTTTCCCCATGACCTATACCTGACTTTGGGCTATTTGTAAGGGGAGATGAAGCAGTATATGAAGAAAAAGGCTACAGAAGCAAGGAAGAACAATGGGGGGGGGGTGGAGGAAGAAGTGTGAAGGAAAGGACAGAAGAACTTGAGAGGGTCTCAGTGATGAGGGGATGTACTGACTACAAGAGGGGGAGAAATAGTGGTAGCGAAGCAGCAGCCATCAGCCAGGTGAGCTAGTCTGGTCAGTTGCAGTCTGGCCAGTCTGCCTGGTTTCAAACTGGGACTTAGCTCCTCATGACACAGCTGGAGTTTGCCAGTCACTCTGCTGCTGTTTCCTGGGTTCCTGTCACATGTTGGGCATTGCTGCACACTGTAGCTGATGGCGACCATGCAGGAGTCCTGCCATCATGGAACCTAGGCATCACATTGTTAGAATGTAACTGCAGAAGAGCTGCAAGGGAGATATAGAGGGTGTTATGGGAAGATCTAGAAAAGGTTTTATTGGCTAGGGTGACAATTAATGTGAGACCTGAAGAATTTCCTTGACTATGTCAAGACGGTGAGTCTGGATTCTGCAACTGCATCGTGAATGTTACAGAGCTTACGACACTGGGTTCTTGTAAGGGTTGGGAATGAGGTTGGTAATGATTTGGTATAATTTTGCTTGGGCCCCCAGACTGTAGTCTGCTGATGCTTGCCCTAGATCATCCTTACTTGTTCCTTGTGCTATGGGAGAGACAGGAGCATCTGTAGGATTGAAGCTACCATATCAGAGGCCGAGGCAGCTGTGCCCTGCCCACCTCTCAGCTTCTGCTATGGGCACTGTTGATTTTCTGAGAAGTCTCTGTTGGTGCAGCTCCTCTGGCTGAGTGACCTTTCTGTCACAGTCCCCCCATCACAGCTTAGGCCCAGGAGCTCCTGTCTAGCCGTCCCTGCTGGGGCCCCCAACTAAGAAATGATCTGCCTGTGAGCAGAGACCATATGTCATTGTTTCCTTTCCTCAGAATCTAGCACAGCAGAGCCTCTGTGCCTTCTTGACTGAGTGAGTAACTCTCCTCTTCGGTCATTGCTCACAACTAAACTGATCACTTCACCTGTGAAACAGATAACATTTTTATAAAACCAGAAAGCAGAGCAGACCCCTTCATTGAGAAATAATCGAAGGAGGGTCACAAACTAAGTATTCTGCTCCAGGTTTATTTATATTTTATTTATTCATTTTCTTGTTCTGCCAGTTGTGAAATCCTAGTCCTTTGAATCAACCTACTCCTCCCACCTGTGTCTACAGTTAAAATTTCCTAGGTATTGACTCAGTTTTGCACTGACACCTGCAATGCTCTTCCTTGAAACACCACTGCCCAGACCACATCCTGCTTGGATTCTCTTATTCTGTTATTTCTGTTCTTGTATTTTCCCAGTTACTCCAAACACCTGCCTCGTTTCCTTGCTCTTCACCTGGTGACATGGGACAGTAAGTGAAATCTTTGCCTGAGAGCATAAGAAGATTAACATGGAAGGGAGTTGGGAGAGAGAGTATCCTCCTTTGGAGAACCTGTGAAGAGGTAGTGCTTGGAGCTGGATGACGAATTCCAAACCTTGTTCCCACACCAAGGGTGGAAAGTGCTGGAAGAGCAGAGGATGGGACTTGCCACCAGCACCCGCCAAGGATGAGGGTTGAGGTTTCTTGTCCTCTCTTCAAGGCCTGCAAGGAGGGGCTTTAACAATACCATTCCAGAGAGCTAGATACATGATTCCTAGAATCACAGCGTCAGAGCCAACTGAAGAGGGACACTCTCCTGAGAAATCCAATGGTCCAGAGACCAGCTTGGGTGGCTGTTGAATGAGATACTCTGGGCTCCAGATGAACCCGACCTTCTAGAGTTTGTCCTGACTTTTCTCCTGGATGAGATCCAGGTGCAAGCAAGAGGCAGATGCAGCATGGGCTAGCCTCAGGTCTTGTCTCAGACCACCTGGAAGAGCCATTTCAGCTCAGCACAGAGAAGCTGAAGATGGCCCTCGAGTCCTAGAAGCTTCAAGCAGCCAGCAGATAGAGATGCATATGCCCAGGCCCGGAGAATTTCAGAGAAGGTCCACAGTGACGGGGCACACTGCCAAAACATCTACAAAAGCACCAGTGACAAAAACTGTCACCCAGTCATCAGGACAAAATGAACAGGCTGGCAAAGGAGGAGGAGATGGGTTGCGGGGGAGCGGGGGGAGAGGAGGGCCGCTGACCTGCCCTTTCTTCTGCGGGATGGCCTCACTGGAGAAAGGTGGGGAGCCACAACTTCATATCTAGTGCTCATTTGGACTCTAATAGGGGCCTGATGTCTCCTATTTCTGGACTGAGGATGTTTGCATTAGCTATGAGTGACCAGAAGGATCACAGGGAGAAATGGGGAAAAAACTGTTGGATGCCTATGTTTTTCCCACATCAGGCTTGTTTAATAAATCAATTAATTTTCCCACCTGTATTTTTATCTTGTAAAGATGGTACAATAGTTATCATTTCTAGTGATTTTTTTTGTGCCAAAATTAAAGAAAGGCAACTTGAGAGCGAAATGATATGCTTTTGAAACTGGGGAATGAGGGCATATTTGCTAAATGTGAAGAAACTTCACACAAGGACATTAAAGACTGAGCTTATTCTGTCATTAACTACATTACCACACATTGAAATAATATTCCATAAAAGTACCTTTCACAGTTGAGCTATCTCTGGGATTCAAAATCTGTGTTATTTTCCACTTTTTTTTTTTTAAGATTTTATTTATTTATTTGTCAGAGACAGAGGGAGAGAGAGTAAGCGAGCACAGGCAGACAGAGTGGCAGGCAGAGGGAGAGGGAGAAGCAGGCTCCCTGCCGAGCAAGGAGCCCGATGTGGGACTCGATCCCAGGACGCTGGGATCATGACCTGAGCCGAAGGCAGCCGCTTAACCAACTGAGCCACCCAGGCGTCCCTTCCACTTTTGCTCTGTAGTCTTTTGGAGAGGAAAGCAAAACAGAATCACTGGAGTCTATTCAGTTGGGGGAATCCTGTGGAAATACCAAAGACATTCTACTTCAGATTGAAATCTCCTGTAAAGGTTGGTTTTAAATTTCAGGTTCTCCTTAGGGAAGTATCTTAATTTGAAATTCTTGTTAAGCCAAAATGCCACAGAGGATAAAATATCTTCAGAGTTTCCCTTAGCTGGGCTGCTAACAGGAGCCAAGTGGGAGAAAACCAGCATCTAGAATAGTACGGCTGGGGTCTATAGGCTCCACAGGTGTGGGAGGGAAAGGGACGGTGGTGGCTGTGACATCACCTTCCTTTTGCCACAAGTCATTTGCAGAATGGCTTTCTTTCACAACCAGGTATGTGTGGCATAAATACTTCTGTTTCTGTAGAATTTGAAATGGACAAGCCTTGGTTTCAGGGACCAAAGTCTTGATTTTAGAGGAGAGGCTCCATTGGAAAGGGCTACTCACTTGTGCCATGAGTGTGGCCGCTCCCACCCACTGGCCTCTGAGAATTCAGTGAGAGGACTCTCCTCTCTCCAGGATGTTGCTCCTGGCACTGGCCAATATCCACCCTTTATAAGGCAAACTCTTTACATCGGAAATTATTTTTATGTTAATGTATAATACACAAAAAGTTTATATGTGTGTATATTCAAAACAATTATAATAGAAATTAAACAAGAACTCCCCCTCCCAAACAAATATACAAGTAGCTCAATGGAGCTAACAGAGAGCTCAGAAATAAACCTGCACTTGCATGGTCTATTAATCCATGACAAAGGAGAAAACAATATACAAAAAGGAAAAGAAAGTTTCTTCAATAAATGGTATTGGGAAAACTGGATAGCAACATGCAAAAGAATGAAACGAGACCACTTTCTCATGTCAAACACAAAAATAAACTAAAAAATGAGGAACCTTGGTGGCTCATTTGATTAAAAATCTGACTCTAGATTTCAGCTCAGTTTATGTTCTCAGGGTCATGAGACTGAGCCCCAGGTTGGGCTCTGCACTCAACAGGGAGTCTCCTTGAGATTCCCTCCCTCTCCCTCTGCTGTACCCCCTTTCTCTGTCACTCAAAAATAAACTCAAAATGGATTAAAGACCTATATGTGAGACCTGAAATTCATAAATCTCCTATAAGAGAACATAGGCAGTAGTCTCTTTGACATCGGCCATAGCAATATTTTTTTAGATATGTCTCCTGAGGCAAGGGAAACAAAAGCAAAAATAAACTGTTGAAGCTACATCAAAATAAAAAGCTGTTGTGCAATGCAGGAAACCATCAACAAAACAAAAAGGCAATCTATTGAATGAGAGAAGATATTTGAAAGTGGTATATCCTATGAGGCGTTACTATCCAAAATTTAGAACTCACACAACTAAACACCAAAACCCCACAAATAATCCAATTAAAAAATGGGCTAGAGGATCTGAATAGACATTTTCCAAAGAAGACATACAGATGACCAACAGACACATGAAAAGATCCTCATCAGTCATCATCAGGAAAATGCAAATCAAAACCACAATGAGCTATCATCTCACACCTGTCAGAATGACTAAAATCAAAAACACAGGTGTTGGCGAGGATGTGGAAAAAAAGCAACTGCCATGCACTGTTGATGGGAATGTAAATTGGTGCAGCCACTGTGGAAAACAGTATGTGGATTCCTCAAAAAATTAAAAATATAATTACCATATGATCCAATAGTTCCACTATTGCATATTTACTTATAAAAAATGAAAACACTAATTCAAAAAGATATAATGCACCCCTATGTTTATTAGAGCATTATTTACAATAGCCAAGATATGGAAGCAACCCAGGTGTCCTTTAATGATGAATGGATAGAAAAGTGCTATGCACAAACACACATACACACAGGAATATTATTCAGGCACGAAAAATAATGAGATTTTGCCATTTGCCAAAACATGGATGGATCTAGAGGGTAGTATGCTAAATTAATCAGACTGAAAAAGATAAATATATGATTTCATTCATACATGGAATCCAAAAATCAAAACAAATGAATAAACAAGCGAAAAGCAGAATGAGACTATAAATACAGAGAACAAACTGATGGTTGCCGGAGGTCAAGGTGGTGGTGGGATGGGCAGAATGGGTAAAGGAGAGTGGGGGATACAGGCTTCCAGTTATGGAGTGAATAAATCATGGCATTAAAAGGTACAGCATAGGGGATACAGTCAATGTATGATGATAGTGGTGTCCGGGTACAGAGATGGTATCTATGCTTGTGATGAGCACAGCATGTAGTACAGAGATGTGTTCAATCACAATGTTGTACACCAGAAACTTATGTAACATCATTGTGTGTCAACTATACTCAAAAAACCTTAATAAAAATGACAACTCTTACATATCAGCCAGCTCATAAACAGAACATTGCCAACATTTTTGAATTCCTCTCTATGCCCCAACTGATGGTGGCCTTTCCTTCCCCACTCTCCAGAAGGAACCTCTCTCCAGAAGTTTGGTTTCTCCATCCCTTGCTTGTTTTTTAAATGTTACCACATATGCATATATCACTCATCAATACATTATTTAGCTTTATCTATTTTTGAGTTTATATAGATATGGAACTATGTATGGTCTATAGACTTTTGTATCTTGTTTTCATACAATTATATTTTTGAGATTCATCCATATCAATACACATAGCTCTTCTTCCTTTTCTTTTTTTCTTTTTTTCAAGTCTCCGAAGTTATCTAACTATTGTGACTATATGATAATTGGTACACATTTTGGTACTAAAGTCATGAACTGTTGAGAACAAGAAGCAGTGTGTAATAGTAAGAGGGTTTGTATCTGACAATTACAGCGTTGAGCGAATCTTTTCTGTGAACTCTGTGGTTGGTTTTGCAGTTGGCCCCTTTGCAGTAGATCCTGGTCTCTATGCTTTCTTCAGCGGCTGTCTCTGACAGTCCTAATCTTCCTCCTCCTCCTTTGAAATTATTTGTCCAGCGAATTTAATAGTCAGTCCTTCATTGAAGTGACACTTCCTTTTCATTTCAAATTGTCGCTTTTCTCCTTGCTCTTCAGGCGAGAGGTCTCTCTCCTCGTCCGCGCTGCTTTCTTATTCGTGAACCCCATACTTTGGCTGAGAGTGTCCAGCAGCAGCTGATTTCTTAGGGAAGGAATCTGGGGTCAGGGAGGCAGTGGTTTCCAAACCACTGCACCCATCTTCACCGTCACACCATACTTATGGTGAGGAGGTCTGGGTCCTTCTATTCTCATTAAACCATTGTCTTTGTCTGCTGGGTGATAGGTGGCCAGAATGTTCACTTCATCCCACTTCTGGGATTTTTCCCTCAGCTCTTCGTGGACTCTCTTGCTGGGCTGTTTGGTCGAGGCCTCTAGAGAGGAAGTTGCAGAGCTCATGCTCCTCAGGACCCCCTCGATGGGCCTATGTGAGGCCGACCAGGGCTCTTGAGGTCCAGGGTCGGTGGTCGGCTTAGCCCAGCTGCCCGGCACCGGGTCCAAGAAGGAAAGGGCTGGGCGCCAGTATGCACTCACCAGACTACCGCTGGGGCCAGAGCGGCCGCACCTGCTATGGGGTTGGCTCCCTGAGTCATGACCTGAGGACCCCAAATGCCAGGGTGGAGTCAGTTGTCAGCACACACCCTTCACCACCCGCAATTATCTGCTCTTGGATGCTCTCCTTCCTTTTCAATGCTGTGTAATGTTCTGTGGTCTGTGACTCCATCAATTTTATGTTAGCTTTTTTTGGTGGACATCAAGACATTGACTTTTTTTTTTTCTCTTAGGAATACTGCTACTATGACCACTCTTGAACATGGCTTCTGCAGTGCATCTGCAGTAGTTTCTCTTTGGTTACAATCCTTGGATAGGTAACTAAATGGTAAAGTGTAAGCAAATGCAATTTTACTAGGTGACCCCAAGTTATTTTCTGAAGTAGTTGTTTGGATTTGTATGAGAGTTCCCACTGGGGCACATCCCTGATTATCACTGGTACCATCAGACTTTACATCTCTATCAGTCTGGTGCATGTGAAATGATAACTAATGATATTAATTTGCATCTCCCTGGTTAATGCAATGTGTAACTTAATGAGATTGGGAATCTCTTCAGGAATTACAAGTGTTCTTTTTTCCTCTTTTGTGAAATTCCTTTTCCTTCCTTTTCCCTGATTTATAGGGTTATTTTTTTATTGTGTCATAGATGTTCTTTATTCGCAGTCTTTTAAGTGTCTTGCAAATACTGCTTCCCATTGGTGCCTCATCTCTTCCCTCACTTCATGATGGCTCTGTTGAATAGCACGAACGAAACAAACATAACAATGCTTTCTTCATGATGTGTATTGAGAAATCCTTACTCTGAGGTCATAAATAGAGTATCTTCTAAGTGTTCAAAAATTTGGCCTTCACATTTCAATCTTAATCAGTGTGGAGTCTATATGGGTACTTTATGCTTGACCAGTTACATATTTCATACCTGCCTAGATCTGCTTGCCCCAGAATATAGGCTGGAAAGCATGGCAGAGCCGTGCACGTCTTCAGTGAGAACCCACCGAACACTCCAGTGGCCCTCCTTTAGCCCCACAGCAACGATGCAGATGCGGGGAAGGACACGACACTGGCTTAGAACCTCCAGGCTCTGTACGAACCAATAACTCTTCTAGCTAGGACAGAGCTTTCAGGCGCTGGCAGGGAAAATGCCTAGTTAGAACTTATGTGGAGTCAGGGAAGCTTCCCACAAGATATTTATGGTTCATTTACAGTCATCCAGAACAAATATATTCATTCAGGGGTAATTTGTTATCATAAGCATTGCTGCTTTGACACACAGCTGAAATTCTACCTCTATCAGGTTTCAAGGGAAACAGGAGAAAAGGTAACACAAGGTCAATTTCCCATATATTGTGTATATGTGTGTATGCATGCTTGTGTGTCACTTTGTTACGGCATTTCTTACCTGACAATTTTGTGTTGGTGTTTGTGACCTGTCCCCTTAGATAGGCTCTTGTCCCTGTGAGGCAGTCTAGCTATTGTTGTGAAGTAGTGTTGCACATGTAATTAAAGCCCTTAAACAGTCGACTCTAAGAAGATTATTCTGGATTATCTGGGTGGGCCTCATCGAATTTGTTCAAAGGTCTTAAACATTAGACGAGGATTTCCCCAGGAGAGAGAGGTAATTCCACCTGGGGTTGATGGACTTTGGCCAATTCCAGTATGATGACCTCCTCTATGGATTCTGAATTTGCTCACCTAGTCCCAACAATCACATAAGCTAATTCCTTATAATAAATCTATCTCTTGCTCTCTCTCTGTGTTTCTGTCTCTCTTGCTCTTTATATAATATATACTATTTATTTATTTAATCCAGCTTTATTATTTATTCATTCATTTATTTATTTATTCTGGTTCTGCTTCTCTAAACCTTAACTTATATACTATTCTTCTCTTCTTTATTTTATACAAATTATAGAGTTGACTTGTCAAGTCGCACAAAAATACATGTTTGGGTTTTGATTTACCTTACAGTGGCTCTGTATGCTAATTTGGGTGGAACTGATACTTTCATGAAATTGAGTCTTCCTATCCGTATTGCCCATGTATTTAGGTCTTATTTATATCTTTCTATAAAGATACATAATTCTCTGTAATGATTTTCTTTTTGTAGTTACTATAAATGCTATCCTTTAAACTTCTTTCTTATTACCTGAGTGCCCCTCCAAGTTCACATTCCCCCTTCATCACCTGAGACATAATCATCATTCTGGTCTTTTTTTTTTTTAATTAACATATAATGTATTTCTTGTTTCAGGGGTACACGTCTGTGAATCATCAGTCTTACACAATTCACAACACTCACCATAGCACATGCCCTCCCCAATGTCCATCACCCAGCCACCTGATCCCTCCCACACCTCTCCCCTCCACCAACTCTCAGTTTGTTTCCTGAGATTAAGAGTATCTTATGGTTTGTCTCCCTCCCCAGTCCCATCTTGCTTCATTTTTCCCTCCCTTCCCCTATGACACCCTGCCCTGCCTCTCAAATTCCTCATATCAGAGAGATCGTATAATAATTGTCTTTATCTGATTGACTTATTTCGCTTACCATAATACCCTCTAGTTCCTTCCACGTCATTGCAAATGGCAAGATTTCGGGTTTTTGATGGCTGTATAGTATTCCATGACACACACACACACACACACACACACACACACACACACACACCACATCTTCTTTATTCATCTGTTGATGGACATATAGGCTCTTTCCATAGTTTGTCTATTGTGGATATTGCTGCTATAAACATTTGGGTGCATGTGCCCCTTCGATCACTACATTTGTATCTTTAGGGTAAATACCCAGTAGTGTGATTGCTGGGTTGTAGGGTAGCTTTATTTTCAACTTTTTGAGGAACCTCCATACTGTTTTCCAGAGTGGCTGTACCAACTTGCATTCCCACCAACAGTGTAGGAGGGTTCCCCTTTCTCCTCATCCTCGCCAACATCTGTCATTTCCTGACTTGTTAATTTTAGCCATTCTGACTGGTGTGAGGTGGTATCTCACCGTGGTTTTAATTTGTATTTCCCCAATGTCAAGTGATGTTGAACATTTTTTCATGTGTCTGTTGGCCATTTAGATATCTTCTTTGCAGAAATGTCTGTTCATGTCTTCTGCCCATTTCTTGATTGGATTATTTGTTCCTTGGGTATTGAATAGATAAGCTCTTTATACATTTTGGATATTAGCCCTTTATCTGTATGTCATTTGCAAATATCTTCTCCCATTCTGTTGGTTGTCTTGATTTTGTTGACTGTTTCCTTTGCTGTGCAGAAGCTTTTTATCTTGATTAAGTCCCAATAGTTCATTTTTGCCCTTGCTTCCCTTGCTTTTGGGGTGTTTCTAGGAAGAAGTTGCTGTGGCTGAGGTCAAAGAGGTTACCTCCTGTGTTCACCTCAAGGATTTTGATGGATTCCTATCTCATATTGAGGTCTTTCATCCATTTTGAGTCTATTTTTGTGTGTGGTATAAGGAAATGGTCCAGTTTCATTCTTCTGCATGTGGCTGTCCAATTTTCCCAACACCATTCGAGACTGTCTTTTTTCCATCAGATATATTTTCCTGCTCTGTTGAAGATTAGTTGACCATAGAGTTGAGGGTCCATTTCTGGGCTGTCTCTTGTTCCATTGATCTGTGTGTCTGTTTTTGTGCCAGTACCATACTGTCTTGATGATTATAGCTTTGTAATGGAGCTTGAAGTCTGGAATTGTGATGCCACCAACTTTTTTTTCTTTTTCAATATTCCTCTGGCTATTCAGGCTCTTTTCTGGTTCCATATAAATTTTAGGATTGTTTGTTCTATTTCTTTGAAAAAAGTTGATGCTATTTTGATACGGGTTGCATTAAACGTGTAGATTGCTTTAGGTAGCATAGACATTTTCACAATATTTGTTCTTCCAATCTATGCACATGGAACATTTTTCCATTTCTTTGTGTTTTCCTTAATTCCTTTCATGAGTATTTTATAGTTTTCTGAGTACAGATTCTTTGCTTCTTTGTTTAGGTTTATTCCTAGGTACTTTATGGTTTTGGGCGCAATTGTAAATGGGATGGACTCCTTTACTTAATTTCTCTTTCCTCTGTCTTGCTGTTGGTGTATAGAAATGCAACTGATTTCTGTGCATTGATTTTATATCCTGACACTTTAATGAATTCCTATATGTGTTCTAGCAGTTTTGGAGTGGAGTCTTTTGGGTTTTCCACATAAAATATCATATCATCTGCAAGAGTGAGAGTTTGACTTCTGCTTTGCTGATTCGGATGTCTTTTTTTGTTGTTGTTGTTGTCTGATTGCTGAGGCTAGGACTTCTAGTACTATGTTGTATAGCAGTGGTGATAGTGGACAGCCCTGTTGTGTTCCTAACCTTAGGTGAAAGGCTTTCAGATTTTCCTCATTGAGAATGATATTTTCTGTGGGTTTTTCATAGATGGCTTTTATGATATTGAAGTATGTACCCTCAATCCCTACACTGTGAAGAGTTTTGATCAAGAAAGGATGCTGTACTTTGTCAAATGCTTTTTCAGCATCTATTGAGAGTATCATAGGATTCTTGCTCTTTCTTTTATTAATGTATTGATTGATTTGCAAATGTTGAACCAAACTTGCAGTCCAGGATTAAATCCCCCTTGATCGTGGTGAATAATCCTTTTTTTTTTAAGATTTTATTTATTTATTTGACAGAGATCACAAGAAGGCAGAGAGGCAGGCAGAGAGAGGAGGGGGGGGAAGCAGGCTCCCTGCTGAACAGAGAGCCTGATGCGGGGCTCGATTCCAGGACCCTGGGATCATGACCTGAGTTGAAGGCAGAGGCTTTAACCCACTGAGCCACCCAGGCACCTCGTGAATAATCCTCTTAATGTACTGTTGGATCCTACTGGCTAGTATTTTGGTTAGAATTTTTGCATCCATGTTCATCAGGGATACTGGTCTGTAATTCTTTTTGATAGGTCTTTGTTTTGGGGATCAAGGTAATGTTGGCCTCATAAAATGAGTTTAGAAGTTTTCCTTCCATTTGTATTTTTTGGAACAGTTTCAGGAGAATACATATTAATTCTTCTTTAAATGTTTGGTAGAATTCCCCTGGGAAGCTGTCTGGTCTTGGGCTCTTGTTTTTTGGGAGATTTTTGATGACTGCTTCAATCTCCTTACTCGTTATGGGTCTGCTCAGGTTTTCTATTTCTTCCTGGTTTAGTTTTGGTAGTTTATATGTCTCTAGGAATGCATCCATTTCTTCCAGATTATCAAATTTGCTGGTGTATAGTTGCTCATAATATGTTCTTATAATTGTTTATATTTCTTTGGTATTGGTTTTGATCTCTCCCCTTTCATTCATGGTTTTATTAATTTGGGTCTTTTCTCTTTTCTTTTTGGTAAGTCTGGCCGGGGGTTTATTAATTTTATTAATTCTTTCAGTGAACCAGCTCTTAGTTTTGTTAATCTGTTATACTGTTCTTTTGGTTTCTATTTCATTGATTTCTGCTCTGATCTTTATTATTTCCTTTCTGGTTTAGGCTTTATTTGCTGTTCTTTCTTTAGCTCCTTTAGGTGTAGGGTTAAGTTGTGTATTTGAGACCTTTCTTGTTTCTTGGGAAAGGCTTGTATCGCTATTTACTTTCCTCTCAGGACCACCTTTGCTATATCCCAAAGATTTTGAAAAGTTGTGTTTTCATTTTCATTTGTTTCCATGAATTTTTTTCAATTCTTCATTAATTTCCTGGTTGACCCATTCATTCTTTAGTAGGATCCTCTTTAGCCTCCATGTATTTGAGTTCTTTCCAACTTTCCTCTGGTGGTTGAGTTCTAGTTTCAAAGCATTGTCCCTGAAAATATGCAAGGAATGATCTCAGTCTTTTATTACCTGTTGAGACCTTATTTGTGATCCAGGATATGATCTATTCTGGAGAATGTTCCATGTGCACTAGAGAAGAATGTGTAATCTGTTGCTTTGGGATAGAATGTTCTGAATATACCTGTGATGTCCATCTGGTCCCATGTGCCATTTAAAGCCTTTATTTCCTTGCTGATCTTTTGCTTAGATGATCTGTCCATTTCAGGGAGGGAGCAGTGTTAATGTCTCCTACTATTATTGTATTACTGTCAATATGTTTCTTTGATTTTGTCATTAATTGGTTTATATAATTGGCTGCTCCCATGTTAGGGGGAGAGATATTTAAAATTGTTAGGTCTTCTTGTTGGACAGACCCTTTAAGTATGATATAGTGTCCTTCCTCATCTCTTATTATGGTCTTTGGCTTAAAATCTAATTTATCTGATATAAGGATTGCCACCCCAGCTTTCTTTTGGTGTCCATTAGCTTGGTACATTGTTTTCCACCCCCTCACTTTAAATTGGGTCTAAAATGATTTTTTTGCAGACAGCATATCGATGGTTTTTTTAATCCATTCTGATACCCTGTATCTTTTGATTGAGGCATTTAGCCCATTTATATTCAGGGTAACTATTGAATGATATGAATTTAGTGCCATTGTATTGCCTGGAAGGTGACAGTTACTGTGTATTGTCTCTGTTTCTTTCTGGTCTGCTACTTTTAGGCTCTCTCTTTGCTTAGAGGATCCCTTTCAATATTTCTTGTAGGGCTGGTTGGATGTTTGCAAATTATTTTAGTTTTTGTTTGTTCTGGAAGGGATTCTCTAGTATTTTCTATGCTTTTTTTAAAGCCCAGGTTGCATCTTGATAATCGTCATTCTAAATTCTAGATCTGACATCTTACTAATGTCTGTATTGATTGGTCCCTACCTGTTGGTACTGCCTCTTAATTTTTTTTTAAAGATTTTATTTATTTGATAGACAGAGATCACAAGTAGGCAGAGAGACAGGCAGAGAGAGAGATGAAGGGAAGCAGGTTCCCTGCTGAGCAGAGAGCCTGATGTGGGGCTCGATCCCAGGACCCTGGGATCATGACCTGAGCCGAAGGCAAAGGCTTAACCCACTGAGCCACCCAGGCGCCCCTTAATTTTTTTTTGAGGTGAGTTTTTTGTCCTTGTCATTTTATCTAGATAAGAATAGATCAGTGGGAGAACAAAATACAAAAAGTGCAGCAATGACCCCAGAAAAATATACACTAACCCAATCAGAAGTGACCTGAAATTGGGGCAGAGAAGAAAGGGGGGGGGAGATGAAAAAATATTTAAAAATATATAATATAAGTATATATTATATATATACTTAAACTAAGGAATAGAACAGAACTGCAGACTTGATTTTGGGTGTATTTTGGTCTGTTAGAAGAAACTGCCTTCCCAAATTTTAAAGAAAGAAAAACTTATATATATTTATATACAAAAATAAGAGTAAACAAGATGAAGGGATGGAATATGACTGTAAAGATGAAATTTTAAAAGAGTCTAAAAAAGGAATTGATAAGAAGTTGGTTGAAAAAATTAAAAAAAAAAAAGAGAGAATGTGACTAGGCTGGAGACAAGAACAAAGCCATACATTAAATTTAGGGTATATTTTCATCTATTAGAAGAGACTGTATTTCAAAATTTTAAAGAAAGAAAAAGTTATATGTGTACAAAAAATAAGGTTAAATACAATGAAGGAATAGAATATGACTATAACAATGAAAATTAAAAGATTTTTTAAAAGGTATTTGTAGGATTAAATAGTCTAAAAGGGTTAAAATATGAAAGAGGAAAAATTAAAAAAGAATAAGAAGTAAAATTAAAAAAATTAACTTTGAAAGACTAAAGAATCATGAGAAAAAAAAGCCATGAATTCTATGAGCTGCATTTCCCTAGCTCTGGAGTTCTGTAGTTCTCAGTGACTAGTGAACTT
Organism: Mellivora capensis; assembly: GCA_004024625.1. NCBI lineage: Eukaryota > Metazoa > Chordata > Mammalia > Carnivora > Mustelidae > Mellivora > Mellivora capensis. The sequence goes on from PISX010014646.1 coordinate 36,194, forward strand.
GGTCTTGGCTGGATGTTCTTGCTGATCTTCTGGGGGAAGGGCCTGTTGCAGTGATTCTCAAATGTCTTTGCCTGAGGTGGAATTGCACTGCTCTTGCCAGGGGCCAGGCTAAGTAATCTGTGAATTTTTTTGTCTCAGGAGCTTTTGTTCCCTGAATGCTTTTCCTACAGCTTTGGAGGACAGGATTGAAGATGGAGGCCTCCCAATCTCTGGCCCAGAGGAGCCGAGAGCTCAGGGCCCTTACTCCTTATTGCACCCTCAGAGAAAAGCTGTCAATATCTCCCGTCTCCCTGGTCTCTGGTCTGCACTCTGTGCTCACCTCGCCTGTGACCGAGCGTTTCTATCTTTGGTGCATGCCCCCGTTTGGAGTCTCCAAACCCAGCAGATTCTTGCCGTTCACTCCTGAACCACTCCTCCTGGAGGAGGAAGGAGGGGGTTTCCCTGGATCTGCCACTTGTGGGGTCCCTGCTCGAAGAGAAGTGGTCTGACTGTGCCTTGGATCATGGTTTAAGGTAACTCCAAGCTGAGAGCCCACCCCTCAGCTCCGTCTCTGAGGCTGGCTTCCCCACTCCAATACCTGGGAGCTCTGCCACATTTAGACACCACTGGTCTTTTTGGGAGGGTCGTGAGACCGCACTGTCCCCGTGAGGACTCCACCCCCCACTTAGCTTCTGGAGACATCCCTCAGTGGAGCAGACTTCTAAAAGTTCTGATTTTGTGCTCCACTGCTCTACTGCTTGCTGGGAGCTGGTCCCTCCCCCCACAATCTGTCTTCCCATATATCACCTCGGATTCATTTCTCCACACATCCTATCTACCTTCCTAGAATTGCTGCTCTTCTTCTCTTTGATCTCCTGTTGAGTTTGTAGGTGTTCAGAGTGGTTTAATAACTATAGCTGAATTCCTGGGACCCTATGATATTTAGGTCTCCTTCTTCTCCACCATCTTGCTCCTCCTTCCATTCTAGTCTTCATAACCATTTCCTTCTGTCCTTCCTTCCCTACCTCCTTTCTTTCTTCCCTAGTAGTTTTGGTGTTCCTATGAGAATTTGTCAATAGTCTGGTTTAGAGCCTTAACTAAATGGAATCATGCAGCAGGTACACTTTTGCATAGATAATTGATTTATAATCAGTGTGAGGACACGTTATTATTGAATCTTTGCTCTTCCTGGTGAAATAAACATCACAAAGATTCCCTTTTATCTCTTAAAGACTTTTTTTTTTTGCCTTAAAGTCTGCTTTGCCTGATCTTCATACACCACACTAGATTTCTTTTTTTTCTTTAAGATTTTTAAAAATTTATTTAGTTTTGTGAGAGAGAGAGAGAGAGAGAGAGAGAGCGAGCATAAGCAGGGGGAGGGGCAGAGGGAAAGCAAGATCCCTGCCAAGCAAGAAGCCCGATGCAGGACTGGATCCCAGTACTTTAGATCATGACCTGAGCTGAATGCTTAACTGACTGAGCTACCCAGGCACCCCCACAGTAGCTTTCTCCCACCCTTTTATTTTCAACTTTTCTGAATTCCTATGGCTTCTGACTTGTTTGGTTTGCCATCTCTTTGTATATGTTTGCCCAGAATCCTTTACTCTTTTAATATCATGCAAGCTACAAAACATATATTTCGTGTCAATTTTCAGTTAGCCTAAGTGGGAGGGTTTAATGCAAGTGAACCTCAATGGCCATTGTCAGAAGTAGTGTCATTTCCTCATGGCTGGTTTGCAAAATTAAATAGTTTTTATGTACTGATCTTCTTACATTCTGCATACTTCCTAAACTCTCCTACTAATTCGAGCATTTTATGTATACATTCTTTTAGATTTCTGCATAGATAAACATGTTATCTGCAAATCCTTTCCAAACTTTACAACATGAATTTCTTTTTCTTCTCTTGCACTGGCAGTTACCTGCAATATATTGAAAAGAAAATAGTCATAGTGGAAATCTTTGTTGTTTTCTGATTTTAGGAATTATTTAATGTTTTACTCGTAAACAAGATATTTGGCACAAGTTCTTTATGGATTGGCTTTTATCAGATTAAGTAGTCTCCCTTTTATTTCTAGTTTGGCACAAGTTATTTCTTTGTTTTTAAATCATAAGTGGTTATTGAATTTGGAGATGATTCTGAAACTATTAAGATGATCATATGGTTTCAGTCTTTGAATCTGTTATTGTAGTGAATTGCATTACCAGATTTTTCTAACATGGGACCAATTTTGTATTCTTGAATAAATCTAACTTGATTGTGATGCATTATTATTATTATTTATTTTTTTTAAAGATTTTATTTACTTATTTATGAGAGAAAGAGAGAGAAAGAGAGAGAGGCAGAAGGAGAAGCAGGCTCCCTATGGAGCAGGGAGCCCAACACAGGGCTTGATCCTAGGACCCTGGGATCATGACCTGCATTGAAGGCAGATGCTTAACTAACTGAGCCACCCAGGTGCCCCTGATGCATTGTTATTTTTATATATTTTTTGTATTGGTGTGCTAATGTTTTATTTAGGATTTTTGCATTTATGCTCCTAAGAGAACTGGAATTTAACTTTTTTATACTGTTCATGTCTGGTTTGTATATCAAGTTTATATAAGTCTCATAAAATGAGTTTGGAATGTTCTTGGTTGACCTTTCTTTAAAGGAACTAGGATAAACTGAGAATTATCTGTTCCTTGAACACTCAAGAGAGCTTACTTCTCAGGCATCTGGGTTTTGTGTGTTCTTTGTAGGAATACTGTAACTATTGATTTAATTTATAGGCTGGATCTACATTTATTAAAGACTCCTTCCAGGGGAAGTGCTGACTGTGGCATTTGGCTGCTGGCAGGCCCCCATCACCTGGCTGTCCTCTGTCTCTCTCATCAGCATTCTCAGAGGTAAAATCCACATGGACTGCATCTCCCTCCAGTGGCCACAGATGTGTGACTCTGAAGGAGAGCTGGTTAGTGGGGGACGGACAGTCATAGCTGGGAGAAACCAGCTAGGTGCTGGTCAATTGCTTGTGGGCCAGCATTCTTGCAAGGGAGTGATTGTCCACAAAGGGGTATAGGCCTGGTTTGGTCAGGAAGAAAGAAGAGGACAAGTGGGAGGCATGGAGGGCTGTCTGATGGGTGAAAGGGCGTACGGGCTCCTTGGGAAATGTGAGGGTCTGGGGAGAGCCGATGGTGGTGTATTGGTCCTAGAAGCTCATGGTATGCCACACACTGATATTTTATTGCTTGATCAGGACATGTCCCAGGGTCAGTAGTGGCAGGTCACTGGAGGTGTGCCTGGACAGGGTATGGTGTTCCATGCAGAAGTTCTTTACCAACAAGGGAGGAATTTTATACAAATTTTAATGTCTGTTGGGTCACCTGGGTAGCTCGGTTGGTTAAGCATCTGACTCTTGATTTTGGTTCAAGTCATGATCTCAGAGTCTGTGAGATTGAATTCCAGGCCCATCTCTGTGCTTGATACTCAGCAGGGAGTCTGCTTGAGATTCTCTCCTTCTGTCTCTCCCTCCATTCATGCTGTCTTTCCCTCTCTCTAAAGTAAATTAATAAACCTTAAAAAATTTTTAATCATGAGCTCTGATCACAGGATATATGTTTTTGGATTTTTTTCTAGCTCTTTGAGGATTATATATCACATGCTTCTGGTTTTGTTATTCTGTGAGAAACTGTCAATTTTTTATCAATAATTTGTCTCTGTTCTCTGACAGTGTTTAAGATCTTTTTCCTATTCTTGTGTTTTGCAGTTAATGATGATGTATCTAAGTGTCCTTTCTTTTTTTTTTTAATTTCTTTTCAGTGTTCCAGAATTCATTGTTTATGCACCATACCCAGTGCTCCATGCAATCTGTGCCCTCCATAATACCCACCACCAGGCTCACCCAACTGCCACCCTCCTCCCCTCCTAAACCCTCAGTTAGTTCCTCAGAGACCACATTCTCTTGTGGTTAGTCTCAGTGTTATTTCTTTTTATTTATTCTGCTTGGGTTTCCTGATGTGAGGATAAGAATCTTTCATCAGTATGAGAAAGTTGTCAGCCATCATCTCTTGAATACTGTCTTCCTCCATTCTCTCAATTACCTCCTTCTGGACTGTATATTGTGCCTTCTCACTTTTCCCCCATTTTTAAAATATTTTATTTATATATTTTTGCGAGAGAGAGAGAGAGAGATTGAGAGCATGCAAGAGCAAGGGGGAGGGCAGATGAAGAAGCAGACTCCTCGCTGAGCAGAGAGACTGACTCAGGACTCCATCCCAGGACCCTGGGATCATGACCTGAGCTGAAGGCACTTAACTGACTGAGCCACCCAGGTGCCTCTCCCTATTTTTTTTTTTTAATCACTTAATTTCACTCTGATGTCTCCTGGGTAATTTTATCAGGTCTAAATTCCACCTCATTGATTCTTTCATCAACCATACGTAATGTCATATTTAAACATCATATTAAGTGTCTTTTTTTAGTGGCCCTTTTCCAAAATTGTCTGGTCACCTTTGATAGCCTCTTATTTCTTCATTATATTTTAAGAATCCTTTATTTATCTTAATCATGTTTCTCTTAAATGTTATTAGCTAATTTCAGTGTTTGAAGTGTTTGTGGGTCTGCTGTGATTTGTCATTTTGTTGTTTCTCACCCAAGGTGGCTAATTGCCTCTGATTTACTAATTTACTAATTTTTCTCTAATTTATTAATTTATAATTTTCCCCTGTAAAGTCTGATTCCTTACAGCTTTATCTGTGGGAAATCATTGAGTTTGGAGTGCTTGGATCAAAAACTTGACTCCTTTAAGCAAACTTTTTATATTGGGAGTTTGGAGGTATCACACAAGCACACTTGACTTCTGAACAACATGGATTTGAACTGTACAGGTTCACTTATATGTAGATTTATCCCCCCCCCCATAAATATAATGTAGTACTGTAATATATTTGTCTCCCTTATGAATTTCTTGATAGCATTTCTTTTCTCTAGCTTACTTTACTATAAGAATATAATATATAAAAATAAACAAAATATGTGTTAATTGACTATTTTTGTTACCAGTAAGGCTTCTGGTCAACAGTAGGCTATGAGTAGTTAAGTTTTGGGAGAGTCAAAAGTCATACACAGACTTTCAACTGCATGGGAGGTCAGCATCCCTAACCTCCATGCTGTTCAAGGGCCAACTGTAGTGTGAATTCCAGATCCAAATCCATTTGACTGTGAACTTGTAGTTACCAACCTTCATAAAAAGATTACAGAGGCTCCTACCAGTCTACCCAGAGGCAAGGCAAAAATAGATAAGTAGAATACTACTACCTGATTTCTCTGTGGAAAAGCATGCCTGGAGAAGTTGTATTTTACTTACTCTGGCTGTTACCCTTTGAGAATCTCAGCACTGAGAGTCATGGTTCTCCTATCAAACCTCCCAGGCTTCCCACCTAACTTGGTGTTGACATTCTCTGGGCACTGGTTCTTGGCCAGATTAACCAGATTTCCCCCCTGCCTCCTCCTCCCTCCTTCCTCTCCCCCTCCACTTCCTCTCCTTTTCTTCTTCCTCCTCCTTCTTCTTCCTCAAGATTCATTTATTTATTTTAGAGAGACAGAGAGCAAGTGAGAGGGCAAGCATGGGGGGAAGGGCAGAGACAGAGGGTGAAAGAGAATCTCCAGCAGACTCTTAATGAGCAAGGGGCCCAATGAGGGGATTCAACCTGAGCCAAAATCAAGAGTTGGTTGCTCAAACGACTGAGCCACCCAGGTGCCCCAACCAGATTTTTCTATGTGCTGTACCAGGTAAGATTTCACCTCAAGTATGGCTCTCATATTGTTGAAGATTGGTATAGACTTTATTTTTTAAAAAGGACCTTTCTTTATTCTCTCCTCTCTTCATCCTCCCTTTGCCCTATCTTTATCTGTTGGTTATAGGGTTTCAGCTGGAGGAATGACTCTTCTTCCTCACTACCAATCCCTCAAAAAGAGTTCAAGTAGTGAAAACAATTATTTAAATTTCTAACAGAATCCAGAGATCCTGCTCAATGAAATTTACTATAAAGCACACACACACACACACACACACACACACACACACACAGCCTCTGCTATATATTAGACATTGTTCTAAGTAATTTATAAATATTAACTCCTTTGGTGCTTGTTTAAACCCTATGAGTTAAGTACAATAACTTTCCCATTTACAATAAGGACAGTTAGGCTGGGAGAGATTAAATAACTTGCCCAGGATCATAGAATCAGTAAGTGGGGAAGCTAGGATTGAAATCCAGGCAGGCTGACTCTAGTGACCTGTTGCTGAAGGAGGCCATCAAAAGGACATGGCTACCTGTTGGTCCTCAACCTGGATGTTGGCAATCAGAGGCTCCTCAACCTCTCCACTCTCCTTGGAGCATATGTGCTGCCTACCATTCCATTATTGGGAGGGAGCCATTTTCAAGGATCCAGTCTTGAGAGCACAATTTGTTGAGATTGTCTGGAATGAATACCTGACTGAAACCATTTAAGGCTTCTATATAAACTTTTGAGATTCCAGTGGGCAGATGTGGAGATCTCATCTTATGACCACCTCAGCAAGGCTCATATGTAAATTCCGTTGCTTATTAAACCTGCCCCTAACAAATCTGGTGTGCTCCTTCTCTTTCTTTGGTCTCTCCTTGCCTGCTGAGTATGGGGACCAGTTTATGAACCAACACCAACTGCATAAGCCACACACAATGCAGCCCTGTGGTAATTCTTCATTCATTCTTCTTGATCTGTCTCCAGCATTGTTCTGTTAGGTTTCCTAAACATTCTTCCTAGGTATTACACATTTTTGGAGATAATCCCAGAAAACTCATTATTCTGCAAACACTCCTGATGTATTAGCCAGGTTTAGGTTACCTCATAGGAAATGGGAAAAGAGTGAGACTTGGGAGAAGGGAATTGGAGTTCTGGTGCTGATAAGTTGAAAAGGACAATACTGAATGAATGCTAGTTAGTGGGGAATCTCAGAGGAACCAAAGGCTTCAAGGTTCTTGATCAACTCTCAAGAGTCTCCTCCCACCCATGTTCCTTAAAATCTTTTCTTAGTTTTTGCAATTGCCTGAGTGTAATGCTGTGATGGTATGGAGAATGTTTTGAATGTGTATTTAAAAGACCAGCAGTCTAATTTCCACTTTTCACTAGCTATGTAGGTTGGTAATTTTAAATGCTTTGAACCTCAGTATCCTCAGCTATAAAAAGAAAATGCTAATAGCTGTCCTGCTTACCTGCAAGATCCGTGCTTATGCTATATAATTATTGTTGATAATAGTAATAATATTTTATGGCAACACACCTATAGCCAATCACAAGTGAAGTAAAGGAAAGAAGTAAAATTCAAGTCTGTGTGTTTTATTGTTTACCAAAAGATTGGATGAATCTTTTGGATTCAGTGGTTTTCTTTTCTTTTTAATGTTTTCTGCCATTGAGCTCACATCAGCAAAATAACCAAGTTTGCTTTTAGGGTAAAGGTTTTTAATTTTTATAGTAATTAACTCATTAAGAAGTTCTCCAGATAAATGTACATTTGGTCCTGTAGAGATTCTGCTTGTAGTTTTCAGAGTATTAGAGATCTCTTTAGCATTGTCCATCTCCTAAGGGACATGGACCTTTGGTTATAACCCATTTTTAAAGTTTCCATAGTTGCACCTGTAATTGACCACTGGGAATAGGAATCTTCACTGAATTTGTCAGTGAATAAACTAGAGAAATGTGGGTAGCTGTTGGGCATCCAGCAGCCTGGAGCTCCACAAATTGTAGGGGAATGTGTTTTTGATCATTTAGATAAACATATCTTGAATTGCATGATCTTTTTCTTTATTTGCCATTCATACTTTCCTTAGGTTTAGAATATTCTCCAAAGAATTTCTCTCTGGACTGGAGAAGCATGTTCGTGAGTTGATGATGCCTACTAGTTTATAGAGTTTCAGAGTTTGACATAGACCTTTAAGTATTGCATATTCTTTGAAACTGCAAGAATGTAATCAACATTGGCCAACCTGTAGTATGACATAGAGAAACTTAATTCCTTTTTTTTTTAAAGGAATTCTTGGCCTCCAGAGAAGCTGAGATGCAAGTTATATGAACAGTAACTTGTTCATTTATTGCACAATGTACATGTAGAAACAAGTTTTTTTGGTCAGATTGTCAACTTTTTAACTTTAATTCCAGCTAGTTAGCATACAGTGTTACATTAGTTTCAGGTGTACAATATAGAAGTTCAGCACCTCCATACATCACCCGGTATTCATCACCAGTGCACTCCTTCATCCCCATTACCTATTTCACGCACCCCCTACCCACCTTCCCTCTGGTACCCATTGGCTTGTTCTCTATAGTTAAGAGTATGTTTCTTGGTTTGCCTCTCTCTCTCTCTTTTTTAAACTTTGCTCATCTATTTTGTTTCTTAAATTCTGTATATAAGTGAAATCATATGGTATTTGTCTTCCTCTTATGGGCTTAATTCACTTAACATTATACCCTATAACTCCATACATGTTGTGGCAAATGGCAAGATTTCATTCTTTTTGATGGCTGAATAATATTTCATTGTATAAATATACCACTTATCCATTCATCAGTTGATGGACACTTGGGCTGCTTCCATAGTTTGGCTATTGTAAATAATGCTGTTATAAACATAGGGGTGCATGTATCCCTTTGAATTAATGTTTTTGTATTCTTTTGATAAATACCCAGTAGTACAATTTCTAGATCATAGAGTAGTTTCTACTTTTAACTTTTTGAGGAAACTCCATACTGTTTTCCAAAGTGGCTGTATTAGTTGGCATTCCCACCAATAGTGCATGAGTTTTCCTTTTTCTCCACATCTTTGCCAACACTTGTTGTTTTTTATGTTGCTGATTTTAGCCATTTTGACAGCTGTGAATGATATCTCATTATAGTTTTATTTGCATTTTCCTGATGTACGTGATGATGAACATCTTTTCATGTGTATTGGCCATCTGGATGTTTTCTTCCTTTTTTTTAAGATTTTATTTATTTATCTGATGGAGAGAGAGATCACAAGTAGGCAGAGAGGCAGAGACAGAGAGAGGAGGGAAGCAGGCTCCACACTGAGCAGAGAGCCTGATGCGGGGCTCGATCCCAGGACCCGGAGATCATGACCTGAGCCGAAGGCAGAGGCTTAACCCACTGAGCCATCCAGGCACCCCGATCTGGATGTTTTCTTTGGAGAACTGCTATTCATGTGTTCTGCCCATTTAAAATTAGATTATTTGTTTCTTTGGTGTTGAGTTATATAAGTTCTTCATAACTTTTGGACATAACTCTTTATTGGATATGTCATTTGCAAATATCTTCTCCCATTCCATAAGTTGCCTTTTAGTTTTGTTGATTGTTTCCTACACTGTGCAGAAGTTTTTAATTTTATGGAGTCCCAAAAGTTTATTTTTGCTCTTTTCCCAGCCCTGTGTCAAGAGATATATCTAGAAAAGCATCATGACTGCTGATATGAATGAGGTTATTGCCTGGGTTCTCTTCTAGGATTTTCATGGTTTCAGGTCTCACATTTAGGTTTTTAACCCATTTTCAATATATTTTTGTGTATGGTGTAAGAAGGTGGTCCATTATTCTTTTAATGTTGCTTTCCAGTTTTCCCAAAACCATTTGTTGAAGACTATATTTTTCCATCACATATTCTTTTCTGCTTTGTCAAAGATTGATCTACCATATAGTTGTGGGTTTATTTCTGAGTTTTTTATTCTGTTCTATTGGCCTATGTGTCTATTTTTGTGCCAGTATCACACTGTCTTGATTACTACAGTTTTGTAATATAACTTGAAGTCTGGATTGTGGTGCCTCTAGATTTCCTTTTCTTTTTCAAGATTGCATTGTCTACTTGAGATCTTTTGTGGTCCATAAAATTTTAGAATCGCAGGGGAAGTGAGGGAAAAATGAAACAAGATGGTACTGAGAGAGGGAGACAAACCATAAGAGACTCTTAATCTCAGGACACAAACTGAGGGTAACTGGAGGGGAACATGGGTGGTGGGATAGGGTGGCTGAATGATGGACACTGGGGAGGGTATGTCCTATCATGAGTGCTGTGAATTGTGTAAGACTGATGATTCACAGATCTGTATCCTGGAAACAAATAAAACATTATATGTTAATTTAAAAAAAGTGTTGTTGGGATTTTGATAGGGATTGCATTAAATATGTAGACTGCTTTGGGTAGTATAGACATTTTAGCAATATCTTTTCTTCCAATCCATGAGCATTGGAATATTTTTCTATATCTTTGTGTCATCTTCAATTTCTTTCATTGGTGTTTATTAGTTTTCAGAGTATAGGTTTTTCTTTTCTTTGGTTAGGTTTATCTTATTATTTTTGGTGCAACTGTAAATGGGATTGTTTTTCTTAATTGCTCTTTCTGCTGCTTCATTATTGGTGTATAGAAATGCAAAGGTTTCTATACATTGATTTTTGTATTCTATGACTTTATTGAATTCGTTTATCAATTCTATCAGTTTTTTTTTTAGTGGAATCTTTGGGTTTTCTATATATAGTATCATGTCATCTGCAAAGAGTGGAAGTTTTACTTCTTCCTTACTGATTGGATGCCTTTTCTTTCCTTTGGTTGCCTGATTGCTGTGGCTAGGACTTCCAGTACTATGTTGGATGAAAGTGGTGAGAGTGGACATCCTTTCTTGTTCCTGATCTTAGGGGGAAAAGTCCCAGTTTTTTCCCATTGAGAATGATGTTAGCTGTGGGTTTTTCATATATGGCCCTTATTATGTTGAGGTGTGCTCCCTCTAAACCTACTTTGTTGAGGGTTTTTTATCATAAATGGGTGTTGCACTATGTCAAGTGCTTTTTCTGCATTTTTGGGAATGGTCATATGATTCTTATCCTTTCTCTTATTGATGTATTGTATCATGTTGATTGATTTGTGAATATTGAATTACCCTTGTAACCCAGGAGTAAATACCATTTGATTGCAGTAAATTATTTTTTTCAATGTATTGTTGAATTCTGTTTGCTAATGTTTTACTGAGGATTTTTTGCATCTGTGTTCACCAGGGATATTGGCTTGTAGTTCTTTCTTAGTGGTGTCTTTATGCAGTTTTTATATCAAGATAATACTGGTCTTGGAGAATGAATTTGGACGTTTTCCTAACTTTTGTATTTTTTTTTAATAGTTTGGTAGAATTTCCCTGTGAAACCATCTGGCCATGTACTTCCAGTTTTGCTGAGTTTTTAAAATTTTTCTCATTTGTGGTTTTATTTATTTGAGTCCTTTTTATTATTTTCCTGGTAAGTCTGGCTAGAGGTTTATCAGTTTTATTGATTTTTTTCAAAGAATTAGCTCTTGGTCTTATTGATCTATTGTTTTTTCGTTTCTGTGTCATTTGTTTCTGCCCAAATCTTTATTATTTCTTTCTGTCTGCTGGTTTTAGGTTTTTTCATTCTTTTTCTAGCTCCTTTAAGCCTTTAAGTATAAGATTAGCTAGTTTATTTGAAATTTGTCCTGCTTCTTGAGGTAGGCCTTTATTGCTATAAACTTTTCTCCTAGAACTGTTTTTGCTGCAGCCCAAAAGTTTTGGACCTGTGTTTTTGTTTTCATTTGTTTCTATGGACTTTTAAATTTTTTCTTTTATTTCCTGGTTGACTCATTCATTGTTTAGTAGCATGTTATTTAACCACCATCTATCTGTGGTCTTTTCAGATTTTTTCTTGTAATTGACTTCAAGTTTCACAGTGTTATAGTCAGAAAAGATGCATGGTATGACTTTGATCTTTGATCTTCTTTAATTGATTGAGGCTGGTTTTATGGGCACATATGTGATCTTTCCTGGAGAATGTTCTTTGTGTACTTGAAAAGAATGTGTATTCTGGTGTTTTAGGATGGAATGTTCTGAATATACCCGTTAAATCTACCTGGTTCAGTGTGTCATTCAAAGCCACTGTTTCCTTGTTGATTTTCTATTTATATCTGTCCCTTGATGTAAGTGGGGTGTTAAAGTCTCCTACTATTATTGTATTATTAATTCCTTTATGTTTGTTATTAACTATTTATTTATTTGGGTGCTCCTATGTTGGGTGCATAAATATTTATAATTGCTATATGTTCTTGTTAGATTATCCCCTTTATTACTATATAGTGTCCTTTGTCTCTTATATTCTTTGTTTTAAAGTCTATTTTGTCCAAGGTAAGTATTGTGACTCCAGCTTTCTTTTGACATCAATTTGTGGGGTAGATGTTTTTCCATACCCTCACTTTCAGTCTGCAGGTGTCTTTAGGTCCAAAATGAGTCTCTTGTAGGTAGCATATAGATGGGTTTTGTTTTTTTATCCATTCTGTGACCCTATGCCTTTTGACTGGAGTGTTTAGCCCATTTACGTTCAAAGTAGCTATTGGTAGATATGTTTTATTGGTATTTTATTGCTTGTTTTATGGTTATTTCTGAAGATTTTTCTCTAATCCTTTCTTTTCTTTCTCTCTTTCATAGTTTGCCAATTTTCTTTAATGATGTATTTGGCATTCTTTTTATTCTTTGCATACTTGTTAGTGGTTTTTGATATATAGTTACTATTTGGTTCTAATAACCACTTTTGTTTATAGCAATCTATATTGTTGATCGTTGTTAAAAAAAGTTGATTGAACCTTAATTTAACTTAATTTGAACTTATTAATTTGAACCATTCTTTTCTCCTTTCTTCCCCACATTTTAGGTATACATTTTATATCTTTTTTTTGTGTGAATTTCCTGAGTTTTTAACAGCAATATTAATTTTTACTACTTTTGTGTTCCTACCTTATACTGTCACTTTTGATCTCTCCTTTCCACTCAGAGTTCCTTTTTATATTTCTTGCAGGGCTAGTTTAGTGGTCATGAACTCCTTTAGTTTTTATTTGTCTGGGGAACACTTTATCTTTTTTCCTATTCTGAATGATAGCCTTGCCTGATAGATTATTCTTGCCTGCACATTTTCCCAATTCAACACTTTGAATATATCATGTCACTTTTTTCTGGCTTGCAAAGTTTCTGTTGAAAAAAAAAAAAAAAACCAACCTCTTGTATCCTTATGAGTTTTCCCTTTTAAGTTACTGAATTCTTTTGTCTTTCTGCTTTAAAATTTTTTTACACTATATTTGCAAGTTTAATTACAATATTTCTTGGTGTGGGTCTGCTTTTGTTGATTTTGATGGGAGTTTTGTGTGCCTCCTGGACCTGGACATCTGCTTTTTTCCCTAGATTAGGGAAGTTTTCAGCTATTATTTCTTCAAATAAATTTCTCTTCCCCCTTTTCTCTATTCTTCTTCTGAGGCTCCTATGATAGGAATGTTACTACTTTTGATGGAGTCACTGAGTTCCCTAAATCTGTTCTCACTTTATGTAATTCTTTTTTCTCACTTTTGTTCACTTAGATTACTTTCTATTACTGTCTTCTAGGTCATTAATTCATTCCTCTGCTTCTTTCATTCTGCTCTTTATTCCATCAAGTGTGTTGCTCATATCATTTATTGAGCCCTTTATCTCTGCTTTGTTATCCCTGTGTCTATGTTGAGTCTCATTCATGTCTTCCACTTTCTCAAATCCAGTTTATGTTCTTGTGAGGATTGCTTTAAATTCTCTATCAAACATGTTACTTATAATGCTTCACTTAGATCTCTGGTGGTAGCCTTGTCCTGTTCTTTCATTTGGGATACATTTCTCTGTCTCCTCATTTTGCCTGCCTCTGTGTTAAGAAAGTCAGCTATGTCTTCTGCTCTTGAACTTAATGACTTTATGAAGAAGAGGTCCTGGAGTGCCTTGCAAGGTATGTCCTCCATTTATCAGAAGCTGGCACTTCAAAAGGGTGTCTTATGTATATTGCTTATGCACTGCTCTTGTGTCCGAGTCACTTTTCCTTTCAGTTCAGTCGTCTGTACTGACTCTTTGCCGGTTGTAGGCTGTGCTTGCTCTCTGTGCTGTTAGTGGGACCCAAGCATGCTAATTCTAAGGGGGCATGCCTGCCAGGGAACTTGGGAACAGGGCAGAAGTATTAGCAAAATTTGTGCTGGCCTACTAGTCCTATCCTGCATCCCTCCCAAGCCCTGTGGCAGGTGGGGCTGCATGCCAGGGTGGTGGTGGCTGGGGACCTAAAGCCAGGTGCAGCTGGGTCTGGCATGGAATTGGAGCTAGGGCCATGTGACTAGGCCTGGTGTCTGGCGTGTGGCTCAAAGCAGCTTTTAAAAAAGTAGCAAAAGTTTTACATGGGTGTTTATGCTAAAACTGATCCAATGGTAAGCTTAAAATTTGTGGATATCACTATATATGAATGATACAAAAATACTATAAAAAACATTGAATTCTAGGGGCGCCTGGCTGGCATAGTGGATTAAGCCTCTGCCTTCAGCTCAGGTCATGGTCTCAGGGTCCTGGGATCGAGCCCCACATTGGGCTCTCTGCTCAGTGGGGAGCCTGCTTCCCCCTCTCTCTCTGCTTTTCTCTCTGCCTACTTGTGATCTCTCTCTCTCTCTCTCTCTCTGTTAAATAAATAAATAAAATATTTTAAAAAATTGAATTCTAGTAGATGGTATATATGTGAAAATATTTAAGGAGGAGTGTACTGTTTTTTATAACCTACTTTAAAATTTATAAAAAAAATCACCTGGATTGACAAAAGATTAGATGGGTAGGTCCGTGATAAAGCAAACAAAGAAAAACATGAACAGTTGGAGAATCTAGGTGGTGGGTATTTGATGACTATTTTATAATTCTTCAGCTTCTTAATATGTTTCAACATTTTCATAATTACATGTAGTCAAGAGGGGGAGGAAAGTAGCCAAGGGTATGTCCCTACATTGCCAGAAATTCTTTTTGAGTGCCTTACTTCTTTGTCCACGAATATAGTGATATAGTGTTCTGTACACACAGCCAGCCCATGAAAGAGAGAAAACTAACATACATGCAGGAAACAGGAGCTCCCTGAATCCCCAGAAATGGCATTTGAGGTTATGAGCCTGGAATGCCCTAATGAAAGTATAGCTATTCATTTGGCTCTAGCATGTGTCAAGCTTTGCCCTAAGCTCTGTTGAATGTCACTCATTTTAATCCTTCCAGCAATTCTCTAAGCTGGGGTGGGGATGGGGGGAGGTAGAAAGCATTATTTTCACATTACAGATAAAGAAACTGAATCTAGAGGAGGGCATTTCTTTGGATTTTAGGAGGCCAGTATGATGAGAGAAAACTTAACCTGAAGATAGAGAACAACAAAAGGCCAAGTTTCATTAACACTGAAATGTGCTTTAATATCTAGCTTGTGCTTATCTGTCAAGGAAATCAAAAGGCAAGAGAGAAGGGTCATGACTCTTGGGAACCTGGATTTTGGAGCTTTCTAGGATGGTCAAAGGAAGCAGGCATTGATTCATTAACTTGGTAAATATTTACTGAGCATCTAGTATGTTTCAAGTACTGTTCTAGTTGCAGGGGATATGACAGTAATTTAGACAGATAATGTCCATTATCTTGCTGCAGATAATGTCCATTATCTTGCTGCAGGCATCTGAAAAGTTAGTGATACTGTTGGTGGGAATGCAAGCTGGTGCAACCGCTCTGGAAAACAGCATGGAGATTCCTCAAAAAGTTGAAAATAGAACTACCCTATGACCCAGCAATTGCACTACTGGGTATTTACCCTAAAGATACAAACATAGTGATCTGAAGGGGCATGTGCACCCGAATGTTTATAGCAGCAATGTCTACAATAGCCAAACTATGGAAAGAACCTAGATGTCCATCAACAGATGTATGAATAAAGAAGATGTGGTATATATACACAATGGAATACTATGCAACCATCAAAAGAAATGAAATCTTGCCATTTGCAATGACGTGGATGAAACTAGAGGGTATCATGCTTAGTGAAATAAGTCAATCGGAGAAAGACAACTATCATATGATCTCCCTGATATGAGGAAGTGGAGATGCAACATGGGGGGTTGGGGGGATAGGAAAAGAAGAAAAGAAACAAGATGGGATCGGGAGGGAGACAAACCATAAGTGACTCTTAATCTCACAAAACAAACTGAGGGATGCTGGGGGGAGGGGGATCGGGAGAGGGGGGTGGGGTAATGGACATTGGGGAGGGTAT
>PISX010014647.1:0-52196 GCA_004024625.1 Mellivora capensis
TGAATGCTTTCCATAGAGTTCCATAGGACGGGAATGAAAATGGCGACCTCCCAATCTCCAGCCTGGAGGAGCTGAGAGCTCGGGGCCCCACTCCTCAGTATGCCCTCAGAGAAAAGAGCCCAATCACTCCCATTTCCCTGGCCTCTGGCTGCACTTCAAACTCACTCAGCCAGCGACCAGTTCAAGGTAACCCCGAGCTGAGAGCTCACTCCTCAGCTCTGTCTCTGTAGCCAGCTTCCCTGCTCTAATACCTGTGAGCTCTGCAACACTCAGACACCCCTGATACTTCTTTGACCCTGTGGAACCTGGGGGGCCACGCTGACCCCACGTGGGCTTCACCCCAGTTTAGTCTCTGGAGCAATGTCCCTCAGTAGAGCAGACTTTTAAAAGTACTGATTTAATGCTCCGTTTCTCTGCTGTGTGCCAGGAGCTGGCCCCTCCCCCTGCAGTCTATCTTCCCGTTGCTTTGGATTCACTTCTCCGCCAGTCCTACCTTTCAGAAAGTGGTCGATTTTCTGTTTCTAGAATTGCTGTTATTCTTCTCTTCAATCTCCCATTGTATTTGTAGGTGTTTGCAATGGTTTGATAAGCTATCTAACTGATCTCCTGCTACCTGATGTAGTCTCAGCCTGCTACTTCTCTGCCATCTTGACTCCTCCCCCTCCATAATAAACTTTTAACTTGACCTTTTTTGATACATATACCTGTGTTTTTCTTTTGCTTTTCTATTTTTTATTTTTTTCTTTATTTTATTTTATTTTATTTTATTTTATTTTCTTAATATTCATATAGAGATAAGCTTCAAGGTAATCCCCTTTCCCCAATCAATGCTACCCCTATATATAAACTAGTTTTAATCTCCTTTTATCTCGGGAAAGTTGAGTCCTTTAACAAAGATATCAAGATACATCCACAAAGAATCAAAATAAACTTCCTCACCCACACTGAGAATTTATAATCACCCTCTCATCTTTTTCTTCTGTCAGTGTTTCTGTGTATTTGTTTTTGTTCTGGTAGTGTATAAATCTTATACTTGGGGTTCATTTTTGCTGAGTTCTTTTTGTTGTTGTTGTTGTTTTTCTTGTCACTTACTTTTTTTGGCCTTTTTGTTTGTCTGTTTTTGTTTGTATACTTTATAAATCTTATCTTTGGGGCCCATTCAGGCTGGATCTTCTCTTTTTTCTTTTCTCTCTCTCCCTCTCTTTTTCTTTTTTGTTCTTTTTTGTGGGGACTCCCAATTGCTCAGACGCATTCCAGAGTGCACCTTGTCTGCATCACGGTTGATACATTCAGCTACACATCCCTTCTGCCATCTCTCACCAAAATGACTAGGAGAAGGAATGCCCAACAGAATAAAAATTCAGAGACTGTGTCCTCTCCATCAGTGCTATTGGATATGAACACAGACAGTATGTTAGAAAGGGAATTCAGGCTAACAGTTATGCAGGGAATGGCTAGGTTCGAGAAAGCCTTTCATGACAAAATGGAATTGACTAGGGCAGAAGTGAAAGCCCTCAGGGATGTTGTTAACAATGCTCTCAATAAGTTCCAATCTAATGTAAATTCTCTAAAAGCGAGGGTAACTGAGGCAGAAGACAGAATTATTGATCTAGAGGACAAACTGATAGAAAAAAAGGATCAGGTGGAGGCCTCGAACAAACAGCTTAGAAGCCATGAAAACAGAGTTAGGGAAATAAAGGGTGCCATGAAATGTTTCAATGTCAGAATTACTGAAATCCCTGAGGGGGAGGAGAAAGAAAGAAAACTAGAGGATATAGTTCAAAAAAAGAAATTCTCCATCAAAATTTTCCCAGACTTGTGAATGGAACCAGCATTCATGTTCTAGATGTAGAAATGTCTTGCCCCAATATCATAGAATCTAGAAAGACCTTGATACACCTGATAGTTAAAATGATGAATCATAACTGTAGACAGGAGCTCTTGAAAGCAGCTATGGGGAAGAGATTCCTTACATACAGAGCAAAGTCCATTAGAGTAATGTCAGACCTGTCCACAAACCTGGCAAGCCAAAAGGGCTGACAAGGTGTATTCAGGGCATTAAATGAAAAGAACATGCATCCAAGAATACTTTATCCAGCAAAACTGATATTCAAAATGGATGGAGAGATAAATAGCATCCAAGCGGCCAAGGTAAAAAAGGGCATGTGAACAACAAGTCAATACTGCAAGAAATATTAACAGGGGTTCTATAAAACGGGAAAAAGCCCAAGAATATCATTGAACAGAAATTTTTGCAGACGATCTATAGAAACAAAGACTTCACAGGTAACACAATGTCAATAAAAACATCTCTCTTAATAACATGAATAG
Source organism: Mellivora capensis (assembly GCA_004024625.1). Taxonomy (NCBI): domain Eukaryota; kingdom Metazoa; phylum Chordata; class Mammalia; order Carnivora; family Mustelidae; genus Mellivora; species Mellivora capensis. The sequence goes on from PISX010014647.1 coordinate 2,332, forward strand.
CCTAACTACACCCATAAAATGGCACGGGGTTGCAGATTGGATAAAATGACACTACCCATCCATATGTTGTCTACCAGAGACCCATTTTGAACATAAGGATACAGACTGAAAGTGAAGGGATGGAGAAACATCTTTCATGCCAATGGGCCTCGAAAGGAGGCCCATTATAGTGATTCTCATATCAGATAAATTAGATTTTAAACTGAAGACTATAGTCAGAGATAAAGAAATATACTACATCATTCTTAAAGGGTCTATCCACCAAGAGGAACTAACAATTGTAAATATTTATGCCCCCAATATGGGAACAGCCAGCTACATAAGACAACTGTTAATCAAGATAAAGAGTCATATTGATATGAATATATTAATAATAGGAAATCTTAACATGCCTCTCTCAGTTAGACAGATCATCCAAGCAGAAAATCAATAAAAAAACAAGAGAATTGAATTACACATTAGACCAGATGGACCTCATAAATATATACAGAACATTCCAAACTGCAACAGCAGAGTACCCATTCTTTTCAAGTGCACACGGAACCTTCTCCAGAATAGACTACATGCTGGGTCACAAATCGGGACTCAACCAATACCAAAAGACTTAGATTATTCCCTGCATATTTTCAGATCACAAAGCTTTGAAAATGGAATTCAACAATAAGAAAAAGTTAGGAAGGAATTCAAACACATGGGATCTTAAGACCACCATGCTTAAGAATGCTTGGATCAACCAGGAGATCAAAGAAGAACTTAAACAATTCATGGAAACAAATGAGAATGAAGAAACTTCAGTCCAAAACCTATGGAATAGAGCAAAAGTCCTAAGGTGGTCCTAAGGGAAATACATAGCCATCCAAGTCTCCCCCCAAAAAATTCAAAAATCCAGAATACACCAGCTGTCTCTGCACTTAAAGAACTAGAGAATCAACAACAAATTAAGCCAACTCCACACACAAGAAGGGAAATAATAAAGATTAGAACAGAGATCAATGAGATAGAAACTAGAGATATAGTAGAAAGCATTAATGAAACTAGAAGCTGGTTTTTTGAAGGAATCCATAAGATCAATAAACCATTGGCCAAACTAATCCAAAAGAAACGAGAGAAGACCCAAATTACTGAAATTATGAATGAAAAGGGAGAGATCACAACTAGCACCAATAGAATAGAAACAATCATAGAAACAATAATCACAGTTATTATCAACAGTTATATGCCAAATTGTTAAGCAACCTAGATGAAATGGATGCATTCCTGGAAACCTATAAACTCCGAAAATTGAACCAGGGAAAAAATGACAACCTGGATTGACTGATATCTAGTTAAGAGATTGAAGCAGAGACCAAAAACCTCCCAAAAAACAAGAGCCCAGGAACTGACAGATTCCCCAGGAAGTCCAATCAAACTTCAAAAAATAAATAATACCTATTCACTTGAAGCTGTTTCAAAAAATTAAAACAGAAGGAGAACTTCCAGACTGTTTTTATGAAGCCAGCATTACCTTGATCCACAAACCAGGCAAAGACCCTACCGAAAAAGGGAATTTCCGACTAATATCCCTGATGAATATGGATGCTAAGACTCTAAAGAAGATCCTACCTAAAAGGATCCAACAGTACATTAAAAAGATTATCCACCATAACCAGGTGGGATTTATTCCTGGATTGCAAGGGGGGTGGTTCAAGATTCGGAAATCAGTCAACGTGAAAGAATAAGTCAATAAGAGAAGAGAGAAGGACCACACGGTCCTCTCAATTGATGCAGATAAAGTATTTGACAAGATTAAAATGCTTCAAAGTATACGGATGGGGGAATATTCCTCAACTTCATAAATGCCATCTATGAAAATCCAGAATGAATATCATCCTCAATGGGAAAAAGATGACAGCCTTCCCTTTGAGATCAGGAACACGACAAGGATGCCCACTCTCACCACTCTTGTTCAACATAGTATTAGAAGTCCTGGCAAGAGCGATCAGAAAACAAAGAGAAAAAAAAAAGTATTCAATTTGTCAAAAAAAAAGTATTAAAATTGTCAATGAAGAAGTCAAACTCTCTTTCTTTGCAGATGACATGATACTTTATATGGAAAACCCAAAAAACTCCACCCCAAAATACTAGAACTCATATAGCCATTCAATAATGTGTCAGGATACAAAATCAATGTACAGATATCAGTTTCTTTCTTATACACTAACAATGAAAATACAGGAAAGGAAATTAGAGAATCGATTCCATTTACTATAGAACCAAGAACCATAAGATACCTGGGAATAAACCTAACCAAAGAGGTAAAGTATCTGTACTCGAGGAAGTACAGAACACTCATGAAAGAAATTGAAGAAGACACAAAAAGATGGAAGACCGTTCCATGCTCATGGATAAGAAGAATAAACAATGTTAAAATGTTTATACTGCCTACAGCAATCTATACTTTCAATGCCATTCTGATCAAAATTCCACTGTCATTGTTCAACTAGCTGGAGCAAACAATCCTGAAATTTGTATGGAATCAGAAGAGACCCTGAATTGCTAAGGAAATGTTGAAAAACAAAAACCAAACTGGGGGCATCACAATGCCTGATTTCAAGCTTTACTACAAAGCTGTGATCACCAAGACAGCATGGTATTGGCACAAACACAGGCACATAGACCAGTGGAACAGAGTAAAGAGCCCAGATATGGACCCTCACCTCTATGTTCAAATAATCTTCGACAAAGCAGGAAAAAATATACAGTGGAAAAAAGACAGTCTCTTCAATTAATGGTGCTGGAAAAATTGGACAGCTATATGTAGAAGAATGAAACTCGACCATTCTCTTAAACAATATACAAAAATAAACTCGCAATGGATAAAAGACCTCAACATGAGGCAGGAATCTATCAGAATCCTAGAGGGAACATATGCAGTAACCTCTTCAACATCGATCACAGCAAATTCTTTAAAGATATGTCTCCCAAGGCAAAGGAAACAAAAAATGAAAATGATTTTTGGGACTTCATCAAGATCAAAAGGCCCTCCATGGAAAAGAAAAAAAAAAAAGAGTCAACCCACGTAATGGGAGAAGATATTTGCAAATGACAATACAGACAAAGGGCTGATAACCAGGATCTAAAAAGAACTCCTCAATCTCAACACACAAAAACAGATAATCATGTCAAAAAATGAGCAGGAGACATGAATAGATACTTTTTCAATGAAGACATACACATGGCTAAAAGACAAATGAAAAAAATGTTCATTATCACTAGCCATCAGGGAGATTAAAATCAAAACCACTTTGAGATGCGACCTGTTACCAGTTAGAATGGCCAAAACTAGCTAGACAGTAAACACCTTGTGTTGGAGAGGTTGTGGAGAAAGGGGAAATCTCTTACACTCTTGGTGGGAAAGCAAATTCGTGCAGCCACTCTGGAAAACACTGTGGAGATTTCTTAAGGAATTAAAAATAGAGATTCCTTATGATGTATTGCACTACTGGCTATTTATCCCAAAGATACAGATATTGTGAAAGGAAGAGCCATCTGTACCCCAGTGTTCATAGCAGCAATGGCCCCAGTCACCAAACGGTGGAGCTTACCAAGATGCCCCTTCAATGGATGAATGGATAACGAAGATGTGTTCCATATATACTATAGAGTATTATGCCTTCATCAGAAAGGATGAATACCCAACTTTTGTATCAACATGGAAGGGACTGGAGGAGATTATGCTGAGTGAAATAAGTCAAGCAGAGATAGTCAATTAACATATGGTTTTACTTAATTGTGGAGCATAAGAAACAACATGGAGGACACGGGGAGATGGAGAGGAGAAGGGAGTTGGGGGAAATTGGAGTAGGAGAAGAACCATGAGAGACTCTGGACTCTGAAAAACAATCTGAGGTTTTTGGAGGGGTGGGGCGATTGGAGGTTGGGTGATTCTGGTTGTGGGTATTATGGAGGGCACATATTGAATGGAGCACTGGGTGTGGTGCATAAACAATGAATTCTGGAGCACTGAAAAGAAATTGAAGAAATAAATAAAAATTAAAAAAAAGAAAAGTTTACCTGAGTTTTTTTCATGGTTTTAATTAGAAATAGTTAATTCTGGGGCCACCTGGGTGGTTCAGTCTGTTAAGCATCAGAGTCTTGTTTTCAGCTCAGGTTATGATTTTGGGGTCATGAGATTGAGCCCCTGTGGGCTCTGTGCTTAGTTTGAGTCCACTTGAAATTCTCTCACTACCTTTCCCTCTACCCCTTCCCCTACTCAGGTGCAGTCTCTCTCTCAGAAAAATAAATAAATAAAAGCTTTAAAAAATGAAAAAAAAATAGTTAATTTTGAAGTATTTTATACCTGAAGGCAATCATAGAAGGATTAGAAATCAGTAGCAATGTGAAGAAAATTTCCCAGGAGGAAGAGTCTTAGAAAGTTGAAGCAGATGTCAACCATCTGAGCTGGAAAGAGGGACTTGATAAAGGGGGTGAGAACAAATGGAAAAGAGTTGAGGTAATTGATATTCCCAGGGGACACTTTCATTTGTGTTTGTTTCAAAGGCTTTTTCCAGAGTCCTAGGTAATGACTGGATTGAAGGTCTCAGTCTTGCTAGGCTGTTTGTGAGCAGACTGCAAACAAACAGAAAGTCAAGAGGAGGTGGAGAGTAAATGCACCCTTTTCTACTATCTGTATATATGCTTCAGACAGAACATCTGAAGGTGAAAAATGGGTCATTTAATATAGTTTATATATATAACAGAAGCAGCTGAAGTCTTTTTTACTTTACAGACCCTTTTTAAAAGATGCATTTATTTGACAGAAAGAGAGAGGAAATGTAAGGAGGGGGAGTGGGAGAGGGAGCAGCAGGCTTCCCACTGAGCAGGGAGCCTGATGCTGGATCAATCCCGGGACCTTGGAATTATGACCTGAGCTGAAGGCAGACGCTTAAAGACTGAGTCACCCTGGTGCCCCCCCCCCCCTTTACAGACATTTCTTAAATGCCTTAAGACCTCCCTCTAGGTGTTCTTCCATATGAGATGGTAAGTCAAAAACCCAAGCTTTCTGCATTGAGGCTTACTGCTTGAACAGCTCTGCAAATGTGAGCTTACATCTGGAATGCAGAGATCTGAGGTCACCCTCCAGCCCTACTTACTTTCTACCAGCTTTGGGACCATACACAGGTTTAATACTCTCCCACCTTTCATAAATGGGAGATTATAAACCCTATTTCAGGTCTGGTTGGGCAAGGATTCAATGAAATAAGTGCTTAGTAGGCACTTTTATTGAATGAATGTATATGAAGCCCTTAAAACATAAGGCACTTAGTAAGTACTAAATAATAGTAAATTGTCACTTGCCTTGTTGAAGGGAATGTACTTGAGACCACATAAGCCTGGTAACTCAGAGCCATCCTGCTGGGCATTAGTTATTATTTTGTATTGTAGCAGAGCCTCAAGCCTCCTCTGTTGCTGGAATACATTCATTTGGACAGTTTGTGTGTAAGCCTACATGCACGCCCACACCTGCCCAGTGGCATTTTGAATTTTTTCAATGATTATTCTTTCATGCATGTGGTTTACCTTTGTCAGTGTTTGTGTATCCATCTTCTCATTCTTCTATTTTGCTGCTTATAAATTGCTGTGAGCTTGGAAACCATATTAAGAGATCTGCTATAAATATGAATGAGCAGAGAATGAACCATTTTACAGGAAGGAGGCAAGGAGTTCAGTTATTATTCAAGTGGGTGAGGTTTTTGGTTCAGGAGACATCAATTTGATCTTTCCTGTGGCCTTTTAAAATAACTAATTCTTGGTTTTCACCAACATGGTAAACCAAGTGAAGTGTAATGAGAACGTTTCATTTTCTCACTGTTAGTGAAATGAATATCATATACTGAGTTCAAAAATTCTTAATTGTATTTCATTATGACAAACTGAAAGTTTAATTATGAAAGATATATTAGCATTTAGGTTAATATTTCTTTCAGTTTGCAATTTATTTCATATTACTACTGAACTCCATTTGTACTTCCGTCCTCTTAATTTCATTCTTATTTAGGAAATGTATTGGGAAAATAACATAGTTTGTTTCTTATGCCACCATAAATGGCAAAAGGGGGTTTGAATCCAGACAGTCTAACCCCAGTCCATTCACTTAGTCAAGCCTGAGAATTATCTGCATGGCCAAGCAAATTGAAGAGCTCTTATCTTCCACATCCTATAATCTTAGTCTAAAGAAGGTCTCTTTTTTTTTAATTCCTCTAATATTAAATATGTTCACCTGTTTTGAAAATGAGGTGTTTATTTTATATACATCACATTAAGTGAAAAAAAGCATAGGTGACTACATTTATTTGTGTATGTGTGTACAAATATAAACCAAATAAAGTGGAGATTTTGTTTATTTTTATATAGATCATACATTTAAATCTTGTATCTCTAATTATTTTGTCACTTATTATGAAGATGTTGAAGTTAATTGAGTTAGTAGTTCTAACAAAAATGTATCTAAGATTCTTTTCCTTCTTCCTCTTCCTGTGTTATTTTCTGGTAGTTGTATATATTTATCAGGCACTAGCAGTGGAGACAAAGAAAATGTTCAAACAAAATTAGTCAGTTTTGACAAAACAGTAGAATTGGTGAAAGATTCTTTATTGTGAAGTAGAAATCACTGGAAAATATTTTGCTTTAAATTCTCTTCTCCAGGTGAAAGTATAAATTAGAATTTATTTTGTTTTGGGCACCTGGGTGACTTAATCATTAAGCAGCTGTCTTTGGCTCAGGTCATGATCTCAGATTCCTGGGATCCAGCCCCACATCGGGCTTCCTGCTCAGCGGGAAGACTTCTTCTCCCTATCCCTCTCCCCCTGCTTGTGTTCCATCTCTCTCTGTGTCTCTCTCTGTCAAGTAAATAAATAAAGTTTAAAAAAAAATAATTTATTTTGTTTCCTCTTGGCGTGTGTGCATGTGTGTGTGTGTGTGTGTGTGTGAGAGAGAGAGAGAGAGAGAGAGAGAGAAAGGGATATGTTTTAATATTGACAGTATTTATAACTTTAGGTAATAATGTGATCACTTAAAAAAAATTAAGTCCTCCAATTTTTCAGATCGTTCAGAGAATGATATGGTGTACTGACTTGTAACCCTCCTCCTGTGTTTCCTTTCTACTTAGCATTTTCACTAAGTTGGCATATTTATATTGGATAATGGGCTGTGTCAGTTTAAAACTTCTTGTTCTGGACATGCCATTTATTTTGCTAAGCCTATAGCACTGAGGATTATTAATAAAAGCATAACTTACTCTAAGGTGACAGCTTCTTGAGACCTAGGAAACCTGCCTTTCTCTTTCCACTGAGAGGAGAAGAATTTACTCAAGGCAAAATTAAAGGTAGTGAGCGGCGAGAAAAGAATTGATACTGAGATGAGTGGGTGTGGAGAGACACAAAATATTGTCCTCAGAGAGAAATTATGGGAAGACCTAGAGGGGGAAGGAAGCTTGGGCAACAAAGGAAACTTGCATTCACACAGAAGTGGGAACTATAGATTAACTCCCAAGGTGAACCTGTGAGATTCAGATGCTGGGACCGCAAGTTTGTTCAACTGTGTTCTGAGAGTCAGTCCTGCAGGGTAAGGTCTGTACACTGAGCGTCTTGCCTGAGTCAGCTTAGGCTGGTGAGTTTCCCTATCTCTCCTTGGAATTCCACAATGGCAAATTGCAGATACTCTAAGATTTGCCACAGGTATTTATTAAGTTCTTCAAGATCTTTCATGAAGGTTCCATTGTTCCTAGATTAGAACTGAGTTAGTGGGTCTCTTGCGATTTCTTCTAGATCGATCAGTCTCCATAAACTCAAGGTACACTTTTCATATTTTTACTTAAATATTTCTTTTTAAAAATATATTTTATTTATTTATTTGACAGACAGAGATCACAAGTAGACAGAGAAGCAGGCAGAGAGAGGAGGAAGCAGGCTCCCTGCAAAGCAGAGAGCCCGATGACCCTGGGATCATGACCCTGGGATCATGCCATGAGCTGAAGGCAGAGGCTTTAACTCACTGAGCCACCCAGGCGCCCCATACTTAAATACTTCTGATGATCAGTGATACTTTTTCAAAAATTGAATGTCACTTTTTACTAATTTCTTGTATACCTTAAATATTTTATCAATTACAAATTTATATGTAATGCATGGATCGGCGTGATTTTTTATAATGTCCAACAGCTATAAAATTCCCTTCAGTTTATATTATACCAAAAATCATTGTAAAAACTGAATTCCTTAATAAAAGAAAGAAAAAAAAGAAAATAAACTAAAGATAATTAGCTAGCACTTTAAATGGTCCTCCTTGATGGATCTGTCTTTGCTCTCAAGCACACACACAACTACTAGCAAGATCATTTCCCAACTCATTGTAGATCTTTTTACATTTCTCTATCTTCTCAGTATTTATATAAATAAGAAAAATATTTTTGAAATAAAACTCTGGGAATACAAATTCTTAATATTTTTCTGGTACTAATCTTGCCAGATATGTCTCACATTGTCAAAAACTTCAGAGAAATTAAGAAGCCTTATAGACTACATTTTTTATCACAAACTAACTTATCTCCATCAGTGTAAATATCACCATAATAATAACTGAATTTCAAGGCAGTTGGCTTCAAGGATTTATTTATTCACCGGTATTTGAGAGTTTAGTTACGATAAAGTAAAAATAAATTCCCTAGTCTTGAAAAAGAATCATTTAGTCTGATATTAAAAGATTTGTACTGCATAACGATGTTCCTGGATGTTCCTGGATGTTTCTGAATGTTCCTGGATGTCACTTTTCATAACTACCTCTATTTCAAAGAATTTTGTCTTCCAATAAATCCTGGATGACTGAAGAACTTACTTTATTTGTCAATATAATTGTAAAAAATATAAGGAACGGTGTTTCTGTACAGTAAATAAATCAATTTTATGTGTGATTAGTGGAATCAGACAAGACATTTTGAGATAACGTTCTATTACTAGTTTACTAAAATGTTCATATTTCATTCATATAGCTTTTACCTAAGATTTGCATTCATTTTTATACAATATATTCTGTTTCTGCTCTTTGCTAGGATTGAATGGTATTATCTTTAGAGTCACTAAGTATAGTCCTTATGTATAGGATTTGGCAATTACTCATAAATTCTGTTTTCTCTTGCAGATACACTTTGCAAAAGGAACCTAAAGGATGGAGAAAAATACTTGCTAATTATTTTTAATTAAATATGCTATATTATATTTAATATATTGAATTAAATATACTATAAGTTAATAAACTTCAGTTGAATATTCTAGCAGAGATATAATGTAGAGTTAATTTTTTTATATACTGTGATGTTATTGAAAATACTGAGAATTAGGGACGCCTGGGTGGCTCAGTTGGTTGAACGACTGCCTTCGGCTCAGGTCATGATCCCGGAGATCCGGGATCGAGTCCCGCATCAGGCTCCCAGCTCCACAGGGAGTCTGCTTCTCCCTCTGACCTCCTCGCTCATGCTCTCTCACTGCCTCTCTCTCAAAAATAAATAAATAAAATCTTTAAAAAAAAAAAAAAAAGAACCATGGCTCTTCAAGGCCAATTTGCAATGTGAAACCATAGACTTTTAGGACTAGGACTTACTTTAGAAAATCTAGTTAAAATATGTTCTGTTAGGATAATAAGGTACAAAAATTTTGAATGACATTTTTATGGAATGACAGTGGTAGTAGGATCAAACAGTTATTTTAGGTTAAATAGCATTAGTAATGATCACTAAATTAAAAATATGACCTCTTCATCTTGATTAGCCATCTTGATTAGCCAGCCCTCTGAGAATTGAAGTTAGGCAAATATATCAAAGAGGTAAATATGATCCAACTCCAAACTTAATGGGAGAAAGAGAATTAAGCCAATATCAAGTGTGAGTAAGGATATGGGAAAGGTACTTTAGGTATTCACAGAAAGAGGCACCAAGGTGTGTGTTCGAAAGCATGACCATGGGACTTGCCTGAGGCACCAAGGTGTTGTGTTCAAAAGCATGACCATGGGACTGGAAGACAGAAAGGTAAACCTAACCTGGATTTCAAATTACACTTTAGTGGCAAGGACTGGATCTGAAGCATTAGTTCTCTGTGTACTTAGTGAGTTTTTTACTCTATTCCTATGCTAAAAATCAATGAAAATAAAACTATTATCATGAGATATTTAGTAGACCTTTTTTTCCCTGAAGTCACATAACATTTCAGGCTATTGACATAAGGGTACAGTCTTTTTAAAATTTAGATTCATTTAACTGTATACAGGTCCTATTGCCTGTGAGAAATTAATGTAAAATATATGATAATTCATTCTTAGTATGCACTTGTATATAATTTAAGTTGACTCATCTATAAGGGTTTGTTTTGTTTTTCCCTTATAGGTTCCTTTTATTATTCATTCATTAAGAAATAGAAATTTGGATTAAAAAGCTATTTTACCAAAACATGAAACGTATAAAGATAAAATATATGCCTGATTCAAATGCCTGCTTTTAGTAAATGGTCAATATGAAAAAGCAAGATACTCATTAGTATTCTTCTAAATTTAGGAAGCCATTCACAAGATTCAGAATCCAAACTTCAAAATAATTCTTTTTTTAAACATTTTATTTATTTATTTGACAGACAGAGATCACAAGTAGGCAGAGAGGCAGGCATACAGAGAGAGGGGGAAGCAGGACTGCCCACTGAGCAGAAAGCCCAATGCAGGGCTTGATCCCAGAACCCTGTGATCATGACCTGAGCTGAAGGCAGAGGCTTAACCCACTGAGCCACCCAGACACACCTCAAAAAATTCTTATAAGCCAAACTCCGTGGGTTTCTGAATGGTAGAGGTATCTAGGTGGGACCTTACAAAATAGAACTGTGACTAATATTGAGAATTGAATAATTTATACACATGTCTCCCAAATATGCAGTGTATACAGGGCCGATTAACAAATTGTGGGTATTTATGCTCATGAAATTAAGAGCATTATTTAGCATTTATTTTAATAAGTACTCATTATCACTTTCATTTATATTAACTATTGTATCTCAAATGTCTTCCTAATGTGAGAAAAATTTATTTGGAAGAAAATAGGACTGCTTTTTATTTTGAGTCCTAATATACTCATACTACAATAGATACATATTTGTATGCCCTTATATCCAAAATATGCATATAATATTTGTCTTGAATGATTTGGTGTTATACTAAATTGAATGCTGATTTTTTTTTATTACTAATTGTGTGACTTCAGGCAAATTACTTAACATCTTAACATTGGTGTATTCATCTATAAAATGAGATATTGAAGGAACTTATTTATAGGATTGTTTCAAGATTTAAATGAAATAATCCATGAAAAACATCAAGTAGAGCTTGGCACACATTTATGTTTAATAAGTGTTAACCATTCTATCATTGTTATCATTGCCATCATTACTTTTCTAAACATAAAAATATTATGAGTAAACAAACTGAGGGTTGCTGGAAGGGAGGGAGGTAGAAGAGATGGAGTGACTGGGTGATGGTCATTGGAGAGGGTATGTGCTATGGTGAATGCTTTGTATTGTGTAAGGCTGTTGAGTCACAGTTTATTTCACCCCTGAAATAAATAATATATTATACATCAAAAATATTATTGGTAAATATTACATGTGTAATTATTTCTCTTTTGGTGAAAGATAATGCTATTTTTTTTTCTCTAGATCCCAAATTTCCCTTAATTTCCATGACATAAAATTTATATTTAGAGGTGGTTCTTTCATTAATACATACCTTCCTTATGTGCTCATAAGAATTTTTAATTGATAGTCACAAGCTTAAATTTCAAATCAGTCTATAATGTTCATCAGGGACTTTGACACTTTCCTTTCATTCTATGCCAAATTCAAGTTGGGACCATTTCTCAGTTATCTGTAGCAGTGGATCAGATCTCTACAATTGGACTATCTACAAAAAGGGAACAAATCCTTTTTCAAATGTGCTAATAAGAGAGATCTAACAATAATCAGGTCTCTGTGATTAGAATGAGTGTATTGGCACTTTTAAAGTCTCCTGTGGGGACGCCTGGGTGGCTCAGTTGGTTGGACGACTGCCTTCAGCTCAGGTCATGATCCCGGAGACCCGGGATCGAGTCCCGCATCGGGCTCCCAGCTCCACGGGAAGTCCGCTTCTCCCTCTGACCTTCTCCTCGCTCATGCTCTCTCACTGCCTCTCTCTCAAATAAATAAATAAAATCTTTAAAAAAAAAGAAAAAAATAAAGTCTCCTGTGGCACAGGGAGCTGAGGATTTCACAGAATTACAAATTCCAGCATGGCTGATCCCCAGCTAAAAATTGGGGAACTAAAAAGGGATCAAAAATGACCCTAGAAATTATCATAAATGCTTTGATCTTAATCCTGAGAGTAGCAGGGACCCACTGAAAGTTTTGAGTAGTGATGTGGCAAAATGAGATTTTCTATTTAGGAGAGTCATTTTGGCTGCCACTAGATACTGAACTAAAAGGGGCAAGATCCCCTGTGGGTAGATTATTACAATCATCTCCATGAAAGTGATGAAGGCCTGGATTAATGTGGTAAGGAGTAAAGATGGATGTGAGGGTGCAGAGGAGAAGTGAGGCTTACTAACTGGTTAGCATATTTATATCTGGAGTGAAGTGGATGTAGTGGGTTTAGATGCTGTCAGGTTTCTGGCTTGGTTGTCATAGGGGTATGTCCTTTACATGAGAGGAAAGAGGAAATAGAACAAATTGGAACTGGAGAGAGGAGATGAATACTTTTGTTTTTGGATATTTGTCTCTCATATTTCAGATCAAAACTATATTGTTGGGGTTCCTAGGTGGCTTAGTGGGTTAAGAATCTGACTCTTGATTTTGGCTCAGATCATGATCTCAGGGTCATGAGATCAAGCCCCACATTGCTTGATTTTGGGGGCCCAGCTCTGTGCTGGGTGTGGAGACCGCTTTAGATTCTCTCTCTCCCTCTGCCCCTTCACCTGATCTCTTTCTCTCTCTCTCTCTCTTAAAACAAAACCAAAACCAAAACAAATCAAAACAGAACAAAACAAAACAAAATGAAATGAAATGAAACAAAACAACAGTGTATTCTCTTGCACAGCTTCTGTGAATAGTATTAATGTTATATTTTTACACAGCCTGATAATTTCCAAACTGCTTCCACATGCCCTACGTCATCTCCCCTGTGAGGTACTATGTGTGGAAAAGGAGAGATGTTCTCTATTCCCTTGTAGAAACCAAGGCTCAGGGATCAAACACATACAACTTGGCATGTCTAGACCTGAAGTCAAGGTAATTGTATTAGTCATATAATAATCTTTTGGGGTCAAGAAGAAAGCTTACTGGAAGAGAAGGTAGCAGGATTTACAGGAACTTCTCCTGTCTTCATAGAAAAGAAAAATATCTCCACTTAAAAATGTGCTAGTCTTGCTGAGAAACCCAAAGAGAATTTTCCATCAAAAAGCAGTGCACAACAAGTAAATGCTATGATGATATTTGCTTAAAGAGTTTAAAATTTGTTAAAAGGAGGCTCACACCAGGATCTCACACGTCAATTTTCTGCATGTGTTTTATAAGTTAGAAAGGCTGTAAATAGTATATTTTGTAGTGAAAAACAGACAGTGTTGTCTTCAATATGTGAAAGCAAACTCAGGAAAATGCTTTTTTAAAAAAATAGATTATGATTACAGTTCAGTAAATTATTTTATGCTCATTAGTTGGAATTCATATTTATGTGGCAACAGGGATTTTTAAATGCAATTACTAAATTTAAAATCTATAAAATTCCCGGTGTTCTATTTATTAAAATACATTGAGAACTATAATTTGTGCTAAAGAGAAATGAATGAAATAATGAAATAACCTTGAATTTGGCATTTAACAAAAATGCATTGAATGACAAGTTTAAAATCATTGTATGAAGTGATATATAGAGTATACATACTGTCACAGAACTGGGTGGGGGAGTAGGCAAATTGGAAGAATAGGCAGGTAGAGTAGGCAAATTGGAAGAATAGGCAGGTAGCCTTTTGCATCTGGCAGATGCAGACTTAAGCTCAAATCCCAGATCTGCTGTTGTCTGGCTATTATCCTTGGCACATAGCTGACTTTTGTTGGTCTTCCTTTCTTCACCCATACACCTAGGTTAGTAATACTTTGTATGGTGTTAAGAGGACTAAATTGAAATATATACATATCTGTTGCATATATGTATATATACATATATGCAACAGATATGTATATTGATGGACAACTTTGTGCTAAGCACTATTTTATTGTTGTTATTTTATTTTATTATTTTTTTTAGTTTTTTAATATTTTATTTGGTGAGCAGGGAACCTAAGACAGGGCTCTATCACAGGACTCTGGGATCATGACCTAAGCTGAAGGCAAATGCTTAACCATCTCAGCCGACCAGGTGCTCCCGTTTTATTTTATTTTCATTGAAATAAGTGTGTTCTTTAATCCCCATACCCTATACACCTCATACTGTCACCCACCTTTCCTCTGATAAACATCAGTTTGTTCTTCATATTCTATCTCTTGGTTTGTCTCTCTCTCTCTATTTTTAACTTTGTGCCTTTTTTTATTTCTTAAATTTCACATATGAGTGAGATTGTGTGGGATTTGTCTTTCTCTGACTTAATTATTTGACTTAGCATTATATCCTCTAACTCTATCCATGTTTTTGCACATGGCAAGATCTAATTCTTTTTTTTTAAGATTTTATTTATTTATTTGGCAGACAGAGATCAGAAGTAGGCAGAGAGACAGGCAGAGAGAGAGGAGGAAGCAGGCTCCCCACTGAGCCGAGAGCCCGATGTGGGGCTTGATCCCAGGACCCTGGGATGGTGACCTGAGCCGAAGGCAGAGGCTTTAACCCACTGAGCCACCCAGGTGCCCCAGATCTAATTCTTTTTAATGGCTGAGTAATATTTCACTGTATATGTAAACACCACTTTTTCTTTATCCATTCATCTGCTGGATGGACGCTGGGCTGCCTCCATAATTTGACTGTTGTAGATAATGCTGAATAAACATAGGGGCACATGTATCCCTTTGAATTAGAGATTTCCTATTTTAAGAGTAAATACCAAATGGTGCAATTACTAGATTGTAGGGTATTTCTATTTCGATTTTTGGGGTAACTGCCCGACTGTTTTCTAGTTACTGCAACAGTTCACATTCTCACCAACAGTGCACAAGGTTTCCTTTTTCTCGACATCCTTGCCAACACTTGTTTCTTGTGGATTTGTTTTAGCCATTCTGACAGGTGTGAAGTGATATCTCATTGTAGTTTGATTTGCATGTCCCTGATAAGTGATGTTGAGCATCATTTCACGTGTCTGTTGGCCATTTGGATGTCTTCTTTGGAGAAATGTCTGTTCATGCCCTCTATTTTTTTGGAATATGTGTTTTTTTGGGTATTGAGTTGTATGGGTTCTTTATGTGTCTTTGATACTAACCCTTTATCAGATATGTCATTTGCAAATATCTTCTCCCTTTCAGTAGGTGGCCTTTTATTTTTCTTTGATCATTTCCTTTTTTGTGCAGATGCTTTTTATTTTGATGAGGTCCCAGTAGTGTATTTCTTTTCCCTTGCCTCCAGAGATATATCCAGTAATAAGTTGCTATTGCTGATGTAAAAAATGTTACTCTCTGCCCTTCTCTAGGATTTTTATGGTTTCATGTCTTATATTTAGTCTTTAATCCATTGAGTTTGTTTTTCTATATAGTAAAAGAAAATGGTTCCATTTCATTCCTTTGCATGTAGCTGTCCAGTTTTCCCAATACCACTTGTTGAGGAGACTGTCTTTTTTCCATTACATATCCATTCTTCCTTTGTCAAAGATTAACTGGCCATATAATAATGGCTTCGTTTCTGGCTTTTCTATTTTTTTTTTAAGATTACTTTCTTTCTTTAAGATTTATTTATTTATTATTTATTTATTTGACACACAGAGATCACAAATAGGCAGAGAGGCAGGCAGAGAGAGAGAGGAGGAAGCAGGCTCCCTGCTGAGCAGAGAGCCCAATGCGGGGCTAGATCCCAGGATCCCGGGATCATGACCTGAGCTGAAGGCAGAGGCTTTAATCCACTGAGCCACTCAGGCGCCTCTGGCTTTTCTATTCTAATCCATTATCTGTGTGTCTTTTTTCTTGCCAGTACCAAACTGTATTCATTTCTACTGCTTTATACCTTTACACCTGAAATTGTGATTCCTCCATTTTTGTTTTCTCTTTTTCAATGTATTTTGGATATTTGAGGTCTTGGCACCCATACAATTTTTAGGATCATTTGTCCCATTTCCGTGAAAAACGCTGTTGGTATTTTGATAGATATTGCATTAAATCTGTAAATTTCTTGGACTAGTATATACATTTTAATGGTATACATTCTTCCAACCCATGAGCATGGGATGTCTTTCCATTTCTTTGTCTTGCTTGGATTTCTTTTCTGTTTTATAATTTTCAGAGTATATATCTTTCACCTCTTGGTTATGTTTAATTCCTAGATATTTTAATGTTTTTGGTGCAGTTGTAAATGGGACCGTTCTCCTAATTTACTTTATGCTGCTTCATTATCAGTGTATAGGAATTAACAGTTTTCTATACATGGATTTTTATATCATACAACTTTACTGCATTCATTCATCAGTTATAACAGTTTTGGGTGGTGTCCTTAGGGTTTTCTACATATAGATTATATCACTACATCTGCAAATACCAAGAGTTTTACTTCTTCCTTACCAATTTGGATGCCTTTTATTTCTTTATGTTGTCTAATTGCTATGGCTAAGACGTCTAGTACTATATTAAATAAAAGTGATGAGAGTGGACATCCTTTTCTATTCTTGGCCTTAAGAGAAAAGCTCTCAGTTTTGAGTATGATGTTGGCTGTGAGTTTTTAATGTAAGGCCTTTATTATTTTGAAATGTGTTCTGTCTAGTCTTACTTTGCAGAAGATTTTTATCATTAATGAATGTTGTGCTTTGTCAAATGCTTTTTCTGCATCTGTTGAAATGATTATATGGTTTTTATCCTTTCTCTTATTGATGTGATGTATTATATTGCTTGTTTTTCAAATGTTGAACCACCTTTGCATTCCAGGAATAAATCCCACTTGATTGTGATGTATTTTTTAATGTATTGTTGGATTCAGTTTGCTATATTTTTACTGAGGATTTGTGAATCATATTAATATAGTTTTTGTTGTTTTGATTGTTTGTTCTTTGTCATGCCTTTATCTGGTTCTGGTATCAGGGTGATACTGGCATCAGAGAAAGAATTTGGAAGTTTTCCTTCCTCTTGTATTTTTTTGGAATAGTTTGAGAAGAAGGAGTGTTAGCCTCTCTAGATGTTTGGTAGAATTTTCTTGTGAAGCCATCTGGTCCAGAAGTTCTGTTTTTTTTGGAAATTTTTTGGTTACTGACTCAATTTTATTGCTGGTAATTGGTCTGTTCATATTTTCTGTTTCTTCATTTCTTCCTGCTTTCATTTTGGTAGGTTATGTGTTTCTCATAATTTATCCATTCTAAGATATCCAATTTGTTATGATTATGGTTTTCATAATTTAATATTCATAATATTCTGTGTTCTTGGTTTTTATTTCTCCATTTCATTAGTGAGTTTGAGTCCTCTTTTTTTTTTTAAATGAGTCGTCCTAGAGATTTATCAACTTTATCTTTTCAAAGAACCAGCTCCTGGTTTCATTGATCTGTTCCATTGTTTTTGTTGTTGTTGTTTAATTTCTATATCATTTATTTCCACTCTAATCTTTATTATTTGTTTCCTTTTGCTGGATTTGTTTTTGTTTTTGTTGTTGTTGTTGTTTTTGTAGTTCCCTTAGTGTAAGGTTATTAGGTGGTTTGAGAATTTTCTTGCTTCTTGAGGTAGGCCTGTATTGCTATAAACCTCTCTCTTAGAACCACTTTTATTGAATCCAAAAGAATTTAAACTATTTTGTTTTCATTTTCATTGGTTGCCACGTAACTTTTTATTTTTCTTTGATTTCTTGGTTGATTCATTCATTGTTTAGTAGTATGTTATTTAACCCCTGTGTATTTGTGCTATTCCCAGATTTTTTTCTTGTGGTTGATTTTTAGTCTCATAGCATTGTGACCAGAGAAGATACATGATATGACAGATTTTTTTTTGAATTGTTGAGACTTGTTTTGTCACCTAATATGTAGTCTATTCTGGAGAACGTTCTGTATGCATTTGAAAAGCTGCTGTTTTAGGGTGGAATGTTCTAAACATGTCTGTTCAATCCATGTGGCCCAGTGTATCATTCAAGGCCACTGTTTCCTTGTTGATTTTCTGTTTGAATGATCTGTCCGTTAACATAAGTAGGGTGCTAGAGTCCCCTTCTATTATTACTATCAATTATTTCCTTTATGCTTGTTATTAGCAGCTTTATATATTTTGCTTTTCCATGTTCTGTGCACAAATATTTCATATTGCTATATCCTCTTGTTGGACTGTTCTCTTTATTATTATATAGTGTTCTTTTTTGTCTATTATTACAGTCTTTGTTTTAAAGTCTATTTTGTCTGATATAAGTGTTGCTACTCTGCTTTTCTTTTGACACCCATTTGCATGATAAATGTTTTTCCATCCCCTCATTTTCAATCTGCAGGTTTGTTTTTTTTTTCTTTCTGAAATTAGCCTCTTGGAGGCAGTGTATAGGTGTTTTTTATTTTATCCTCTCTGTCACCCTGTATATTTTAATTGGAGTGTTTAGTTCATTTACATTTGAAGTAATTATTGATAGTTATGTATTTATTGCCATTTTGTTACTTGTTTTGTGTTTGTTTTTATAGATTTTCTCTGCTCCTTTCTTCCCTTGGTCTCTCTTTCATGGTTTGTTGGCTGTAGGTGATGTGCTTGGATTTCTTTCTCTTTTTTCTTTGCATATTTCTTGTTAGTTTTTGATTTGTGGTTACCATTAGGTTTAAATGTAACATCTTCTTCATATATCAGTCTATATTAAGTTGATAGTTGCTGAAGTTGCTCTACCCACCAAGTCCATATTTTAGATATGTTGTGCCATGTTTTGCATCATTTATTTTATGAATCCCTTGACTGATTTTTACAGAAATACTTATTTTCACTTTTTTTGTTTTGTTTTTGTTTTTGTTTTGTTTTGTTTTGTTTTGTTTTACTTTTAATGCTCTCGTTTATGGTCTTTCCTTTCCATTCAAAGAATCCTCTTTATTATGTCTTGTAGGGATTGCTTAATAGTCATGAAGTTTTTAGTTTTTATCTGTATGAGAAACTCTTTATCTATCCTTTTATTTTGAATGATAGCCTTCTTAGATAGAGTATTCTTGGCTGAAGATTTTTCCCTTTAAGCACTTTGAATATATCATGCCATTCTATTTTGGCCGGCAAAGTTTCTGATGAAAAATCGACTGATGGTCTTATGGGGTTTCTCTTAAATATAACTGCCTTCTTTTCTCTTACAGCTTTTACATTGTTGTTGTTGTTGTTGTTATTTATTGCTATCTTTTGCCATTTTAATTCCTGTATGTCTTGGTGTGTATCTCCTTGGGTTAGATTTTTAGGGGGATTTTTATGCCTCCTGGATCTGTATCTCTGTTTCCTTCCCCAGATTAGGAAAACTTTTACCTGTTATTTCTTCAAAAACTTTGTCTGCCCCCTTATTTCCCTTCTTCTGAGATTCCTATACTGCGAGTGTTATTATACTTGATGGAATAACTGAGTCCCCTAAGACTATTCACAATTTGCCTAAGTTTCTTTCCTTTTCTTTGCTCAGCTTGGCTACTCTTCATTATTCTGTCTTCCAGGTCATGCATTCATTCCTCTGCTTCATATAGTCTGCTGTGTATTCTGTGAATTGTATTTCATATTTTGTGTTCTTGATCTCTGATTGGTTCTCTTTTATCTTTATATTAAGGGTCTCATTAATGTCTTCCACTCTTTTCTCAAGTCCAGTGAGGATCTTCATGTTCATTGCTTTAAATTCCCTATCAGTCATATTACTTATAACTGTTTTGCTTTGGCCTCTTGCCATGGTTTGGCTCTGTTCCTTCATTTAGGAGATATTTCTCTGTCTGCTCCTTCTGTCTAACTTTGTGTGTCTGTTTCTGTTTTTTAATGAAATTCAGTTATTTCTCTTGCCCTTAATGATAATAGCCTTATGAAGAAATGGTCCTGTAGTGCCCTGCAGAGCAGTGTACCCAGTTCTCCAGGGCTTGGAAATTCAGGGAGCATCTCCTATGTCTGTTATTTGTGCTCTGTTGTTGAGTCTTGGTCTCTTTTCCCTTTCCAGTTGTCTGAAGAGGCTCTCTTTGCCTCTCATGGGCAGTGTCTGGTCCTCAGCGGGGGGGAGGGGTGCATTTTAACAAGTTGTGTGGTGCTCTGCTTGCTAAAGGAAACTTACCACGCCAAAAAGTAAAGTCCCACAAAACACAAGGGTCAGGACATATGTTGGCAGGGTTTGCCTTGTTCCCCTGAGGGCGGGATCTACAGCACCAGGACTAAGGAGAGCATTACTGTGAAAGCCTTGGCGGGGGGGGCAGGCCTGGTGCAAGTCAGTTAGGTAATGAGTGTTGTGGTTAATTCTTGGATTTGGTGGTTATTTATCTTGAGGGTGGGTAAAATGGCAACTGCCAGCTCATTTGCTCCTGAAGGACTCTCCGTATGATCCTTCTTTCTCTGGGCCATGCACTAAGATGAGCAAATCCCTCTCCTTCCCACCTGGGATTTCTCCCTGCCCCAACCCCAGCGTTTTTCAAACTGCTGCTTCTAGGCTGGGTCTGCATAGGTTATTTGTCCTACTATCTCTTTAAGGGCAGGGACTCTACTTGGTAATGTCCTCTGAGTTCCCCAGGAACCCCAAATTTGGACCCTCCTGTTTTCAAAGGCAAGTATCACAGGGATTCATCCTTTCTGTGTGCTTCCCAGTGTGAAAGGCTCTTTTCTCTACTCCATCACACCACTGGTTCCATCCCCACATAAAAATCTTATATACTGAATTTATCTTGAGTACCTTAACCAAATTAGCATACCTTGTTAACAGTGGTAGTAGACATGAGTAGTTGGCATACAAGTAACCACCTATGGGGGCAAATGTTTTAGCTACAGTCTGAGAACATAACACAGCTGAGAATGTCAGTTAACACTCTAAAGATTGTATTAGAGTGAAATCTACTTAATTGAAATATCCCCATAGAATCCAAAACTGTACAGCTTAAGTATTCACCACAATTATTAGGGAAGTTTATATTATTCACATTCTCATTTTTACTTTTAGGATTTTCTTCATGGTCAGCCTTTTTTGTGGGGGGAGCATTCTTATAAACATCTATAGTAAATCACATGAGTAACATGAACTTGTCCAAGGTCTATCTGGCACATAATGTGTCTTGCAGAAAAATAAATTCAGTTATTTGCAGAAGACAGTGTTTTGGATGTCTCTGCTACAAAAAATAGCAAATCAAAACATTGACAAGTAGCTCAACTTGGGAAATGGAAAATTGATATGGTTCTGATGTCAGTCTTTATCAGTTACTTGTTCACTCACCCACTTAGAAATTTGGTTACTAAAAAGTATTTCATTTTTCCTTGAAAATGATGTATCTAGCTTTCACCTGCTCAATATAGTCATCTTCAGTGCCATTGCATTCTGTAGCAATAGTGGAACCTGACCAAAAGAGAAATATAGAAAATACTCATTGAATTTAAAAATGAAAGCAAAATCCATAGGAAGAAAACAATGTTGATTAGCTACATAAGATATTGAGTTGATTTACATATGATACATGTATTGCCATTGATTTCTGTTTAGAAAAAGTGTCTGGTAGGATTTTTTTGCTGAAATCTTCTGAACTCACATGTATAATATTCTCAAGCTCATAAAATTTAATTTAAGTACCTGGATACATTGTCTATATTATATATTACTGTTAGGAAACTTCATTTTCATGACTTCATTTTAGTATAAATGTGTGAAATGTTGCTATAGGTATTACCTGCAGGACTTTGCAAATACTTAATCTTTTGAATAATCTCTACTTCTTCAAGAAATGCTTTGTAAAATTATGGTGAAAATGGTTGAAGTTAAATATGATATAATAATTTTGATTGAATATAAAACAAAGTCAGTCGTTGTTGGGTTGATATATCATCTGTTCCAGTACTTATTTCTTTCGAAATTGAGCACTTGGGTTAGTTACTCTCAACTTAATTAGTAACATGTACCATGTTGGTTAATTAAGTGCAATGCACAGTTGTAGTTTACTTCTTCAAAATGGGCTATATATAATTAATGATATAAATTACTTTGAAGTCACGATTGATTACCCATGCTAATGCAGAGGCACAGAGTTCATTGAAGACATTATATAATTTTTTGAAGTAAATGGTATGTTTTTATGTTGAATATTAGCAGATATGTAAATTGCTTAATTATCTGGGCCATTATTTGGCCTTTCCTCTTGTATTGTTTAGCATCTACTAACTCAGTTGACAGTAGACGATTCCTACTGGTAGGCAGTGATAGCTTCTTTATTTTAGTTTGTTCTGTCTCTATAATCTGTTTCTTACTACTTCTTTCATTTTCCTTGTTAACCTTACCTTCTAAAACCCAAACTACCTTATTAGAGCATGGCTACTTCACCAGTAGACCACACGTTTCCACTCATGCCCTTGGTTAGGTGGTTTCTTCTCCCTAGAGTGTATTTCTACTTTCATTTGCAGACAACCAAATCAAGACACAGAACTAATGTAGAACTCTGCAAAAAAATTCCCTAAATAACTATCTATCTATCCTATCTATCCTAACTATCCATCTGTATTCCCTAGAAATAAAAGGTTGAACTTTATTCTGGGTTCCCATAGGACATTATTCATACAATTTAGCACATCCTGTGATAATATGTAGAATATATTAGGTGGTTATTGTCATACATTGACATTACCTTGGCTAATTCTCAATACCACCTAATACAGTAAATACTCTTACGCTCAGTTCATGGATGAACAACCTCAAGTACAGAGTTTATGTAAGTTTCTCAGTCTTACCAGCTGAGTAAGGTGGCCTGAGTCATCATTCAAACTTAATAATTCACTTTCAGAGTCTCCCTTCTTAACCAGTTTCCTATTGTACATGTATAGACTGAATTATGAGTAGTTGCATGTGTATATCCCATTATACCTTTCTTTTCCCATCTCAATATTGATTTTCTTAAGAGACTGTGTTTATATCCATGGTATTCAAAATACCATTTAATAGATACTTTGTAAATATTTGTACAACCATTGTAGAGTAACAAGTCTAGAAGTGTGTCATTTCTTATAGAAATATTTTTGTAGTGTTGTTTTGTGACAGCTGTAAAAATTTTTGTTCTTGTATTCAGCTCTTCCAAAATAACTTTGTTTTAGAACCTTAAGCTAAAGTCACAGTTGTCATAGGAGGACAGAGAAAGCTCAGAGAGTCTCTAATATGAAAGAAAATGCCTTCAAGATATTAAATCCTAATGACAAAAAATTATTATTTGTGTATTTATGTGTATAAACTCTGACTAAAATTGTTTTGATATAATTGCATAATAGTTATAGGAAGTAATAACATCTCTTGTATAAAGTAATGGAGTTTTCAACCTGTTATGAATGGTCTGAAAATTGTCCACCTAGAGGCAAGAGTCAGATGAAGTGACAATTGCCATAGTGATTGAGACCAGAGCTTCTAAGTCAAGAACATCTATCTACGTCTAAGCTCTGTGGTATATTCAGAAAGTTACTTAAGTTCTCTGAGCTAAAAAAAGAAAATTCTCTGAGCTTTGACCTACTGCTTAATGACTATTCTACTTACTTAAATTGTATTCATCTCAGTGAAACAAGATAAAAACATAACCTACCTCTGTTTTTTGTTTGTTTTGTGAAGCTTATGTCACAGAACATTCAAACTGCTCAGCATGTTGCCTGTACATACAAACTTGCTGAACACTAATGATCTAGTGTATTTACCTATAAAATATGAAAAAAATGTAGCACTTCAAGGAGTTATTTGAAGTATTAAGTGAGGTAACAAACGTAGGATATATACCACTAGGCCTGACATGGAGTAAGCTATAAATAAATGGTAGTCATAAACCATTATACTATCAGATAAACAACCATAAATTCCTCCAGTTGCACACTCCTTTAAATTTAAGTCCTAACAATTTAATAGCTTATTAAATTTTAAATACTTTTGAATTGGAATTTAGTATACCACATTGTTGTGATTGTTGATATGCTCTATGTGAGTAAACTCAAGGTAAAAAGACTAACCAATTGAATGTGAAATAAACATTGACTTGATTTTAAATGAAGCCTAAGTACTGACACCACATTATAATCCAACAAAACGAAGGAGTAACCCAAGGCTACAAATGAAGAAGATTATTAAAGCAGGAACATAGTCAGCTGAGATCGTACCTGGAAAATGTAAAATATGATGGCAAGAATCTTCCTTTAATGACATAGTCTAATTTACCCATATGTTTATAGCTACATGTAATTATCAAAAAATGTGAATATTTGAATCAGAGGAGATTTGAGAAAACTAAAATTCTTGGTAAAACTAACTAGATAATGGTAAAACTGAGTTTCAAAAAGACGGACTCTAAACATTGGCTTTTTATTAATGACAATGGAGAATATGAAAATTTTTTTTCCTAGAAATTGGCTGAGTGGAACAGAATATCATTATCAAGAACCCAGCTGGAGCTTGTTTCCTGCCCCCCCACCCCACTAAGTTGTCTCTGGCACTTCAGCCTCATGGCAGTAATCCATGTACTGTCAGGTTGCTTCTTCTCTAAGATAATGTTTATTACATCACATCGCCTATATCAGTGGTTACCCCCCCTTTTTTTACATGCCTTGAAGTCCATCTTTTCTACCTTTTGTACTTTCATAACCTTACTCTTTCTTTCCCACATTGCAGCCAAATCTCAGTCTCCTTTTCCTTTTCACCATGGACTTTCTGATTCAGTGAACAACCTCACATGCAGACTCATTCAGGGCATCATATTCTCACCCAACTAATAGGGTCCCCATCTTTGCATTTTAATTTTCCTAGTGCTCTGTGCTTTGTTAAACTTAACTTTCATTGTTTATTGCTTTTTAAAAAGTTTAGTCTTCTTCATGCTTGCATGCCATACGTATGCTCTTTCACCTTAATTTGTTACTGTTTGAAGGCATCAAAATAACATTGAAATAATTAAACTTCTGACTTGCCCACATTTGTATTTTCTGTCTTGCCCAAGGTGTGAGAAATTAAGAACATCTTTTCAGCTTGTGTTGAGATATGTTGAGAACATGCAGGTATCATAAGAGTTTAGAGAATGTATAAGGACGGGCGCCTGGGTGGCTCAGTGGGTTAAATCCTCTGCCTTTGGCTCAGGTCATGATCCTGGGGTCCTGGGATCCAGCCCCACATTGGGCTTTCTGCTCAGCAGGGAGCCTGCTTTACTTCGTCTCTCTCTGCCTGCCTCTCTGCCTACTTGTGATCTCTGTCTGTCAAATAAATAAATAAAATATTTAAAAAAAAAAAGAAAATGTATAAGGAGGGGCACTTGGGTAGCTCAGTGGGTTAAGCCTCTGCCTTCAGCTTGGGTTGTGGTCCCAGGGTCCTGGGATCTAGCCCCCTCTCTCTCTGCCTGCTTCTCTGCCTACTTGTGATCTCTCTGTCAAATAAATAAATAAAATCTTTAAAAAAAGAAAGTGTATAAGGAAAATTTTTTCTATAAAAGTATTTTAATTATCATTATAATTTATCATATTTTATAATATCATAACTGCTGATTTTCAAAAGAACTTAAAGGCAATATTCAAGAGACTTTTTTCTGTAGTATTTTACTTTATGTAATACTACATATTAGATTATTTTTTATTTCACTATAGACTTCTGCCACTACATAACAATCTAACTCAAGCTTACATTAATGAACTTTAGAGTGACCTTGAGGAAGCTTAATTAACCTCTTTTGGTTTCACTTCTTTCCGGATGGGGTTGGAGGATATCTAAACTCCTTTCTAGCTCTCAAGTTTTGAGCCTATTTAGATAAAATTCTTTCTTTATGTGGAGTTCATCTCAGTCTTACCAGACTATTCTAGGCTTAGCAGAGTTAAATTATCAAGAACTAGAGAAACTGGAGAAAAAAAAATTGCCTGAATAGGGCTGATCTCAGTAGATATAAAACGATTAACCATTTCTATACCATCAACCTCTATTGTCTTCAGCACTTTGGCTTGATTAAATATTCCCCCCCCCAACTGATTTTTCTATCTATTTAATCCACTTAAATTTGCATCATTTCGTTTTCTTTTATCATCACTGCTTGAGGCTTCCTACCAGTATGAATTTTAAAGTCTTATAGTTTCTAATTCTCATCTGCTTAAATATTATAAATGTTGTGCAGATCTTAGCTATGTGATTTCCTCTAGGCACTTTTTTTTAAAGCTTACTTAGAATCATTGAACTACCCCACCCCCTCATTCTATAAACTCAAATTTGATTTGGTATATATGTTAATGGAAACCTGGATAGATGTAAGGTTAGAAAAAAGACATGTGAAATCCCAGGACAAAATGAATTCAGTCCCTATGTAGTTGCAGATGAGCAGCTTAGTATAATGATGTTGTCAAGATAATAGGGGTAAAGTAGTTTAAGAGTATGGGATCTAGAACCACACTCTTAGATTTGTGTCCAAGATTCACTACTTCCTTAGCCTTTGGCATTGAGCAGGATGCTTAACCTTTACCTCATGAGGTTGTTTTGGGTGTTAAATTAAGTGATTATGGGAAAGCAACGAAAGGAGTTCCTGGTACATAGTCAGCCTTCAACATGTGTTAGTTGTTGTTATTAATGTATACAAAATGTTTTTAGAGTGGTATTTTCATCGACAGTAGAAGGAAGATAGTATTCTTCTCCTATATTCAGAAATCTGTATACTTTGGTATAATATGAGTTGGTCTAATATGAGTTTAAATAAATGAAATTTCATAGAAAACCCATTGTTATAGAAAAAATAATAAGATAGGAAGATTAATTGTATTATTACTCTTAATATAAGCACCCTAAAGAATAGGGACATGCAAAACTTTATTTTTTATTTTTTTTAAAGATTTATTTATTTATTTGACAGACAGAGATCACAAGCAGGCAGAGAGGCAGGCAGAGAGAAAGGGGGAAGCAGGTTCCCTGCTGAGCAGAGAGCCCGATGCCGGGCTTGATCCCAGGACCCTGGGATCATAACCTGAGCCAAAGGCAGAGGCTTAACCCACTGAGCAACACAGGAGCCCTGGGACATGCAAAACTTTAAAAAGGAGACTGTTAGAGCTACTAAGCACAACAGCCTCATTCCTGCTACATTGTGCAAGCTATCTCATGGAGCACAGCAGAGAGAACATCGAGGAAAAGGAACACATTTAATATCATCTCTTTTCTTCAGATTTTTATTTTCTAAAAGAAATTAATTGAAATACAGAAATCAATGTTTATGTGATTGTGAGGGCTCGACTTTAACTGACAAGTCATTTGATATATGGAACGGGGTTTTTGTGTTTCTCATGCATTGTCCTGTTTAGACAGAAATGTAGTCTTTCATGAGGTACTTAATACCAACACAGCCTTAAGAGACATTTCTCTTTCCCTCTTCTGAATAGTTACAAGATGTCTAACACTCTACCACTTTGCACTCTATCAGAGATCTAGAGACATATTGTCTAGTTGTTTCATACACTTAAGGTTCATTTCCTCATATAGATTAAAAATCGAGGATTGAAACCTGCTATCTCCTTGAATTCTTATTTCTTATCCCAATTCTCAAGTACTTTTTAGTTAGTATTTGAAGTAGGAAAAAAATGGCCTGATAATTGTGTTCTTGATGATTCTTATTGTCCAGAAATTGTCTTTGCATTGGTTCCGAGGACAATCAAGAGATAAAAAAATCTACAGAACTCTACGTGTTAGATTTTTCTATTTTTTATTATTTTTTGAGGACTAAGAAAGAGAGAAAGCAGGTAAAAATATCAAAGATCAGATTTTTGAGCCTTCTTAGAATTTCAGCTTTCATTGGGCAGGAACCACTGGAGCTGGTTTCCAGTCACATAATTAAATGTCTCTGGGCCCTTCATCCCCTGATAGGGACACCAATGTCATCATGAGGGATCCACCTTCATGACCTGATTCAAATGCAATTACTTCTCAAAGACCCAATCTCCAAATTCTCTCATACTGAGGGATTTAGCGCTCCAACATATGAATTTTAGGGGACACAAACATTCAGTCCATAGCGTTAGTTTATTAGTTAGTTAGTTAGTTTATTATAATAAATGTAGTGAAGAATTTAGAGATTCTTCTTCAAAAGTAGTCTCAAGTGATCAGTTTGGTTGAAAAATTGTTGACTTTTATGATGTCATGTCCACCCAATAGTTCCATTAATAGAGTTATTACAGGGTAGATATATGTTGACAAATTATTTTGAACTACTTAACATGTTTAAATGGATTGATATGTCACTTTGAACATTATTTAATCTAATTCTTCAAATATTGGTTGCTTTCCTTGCTTCAGGCATACACTTGTGAATAATACCTATGTAGGTACTAGTTGATAAGGAGCCCTACATCTAATATTATGAGGTATTCTGAATCCAAATAAGGCTTATTATTCTAACTTTAAAATGTGTACATAACATGTATTTATTCATATATTTAAATTAAATGTTCATTTAATTACATTATGAAATATGTATACCACCTTTCAAAAGTATATATGTATAGAATTATTTAATCAGAATGTGGATTTTCCTCTTTTTTGAAGCTTAATTTTAATATGATGTGTATTCAAGTTTTACACAGATATATTTCATAGTCTTCATAATTCTGCTTGAAATTCTAGGCTTAAAATTTTTTTCATTATGTATTCCACTTACCTCAGTAATTATACAACCCCATACGAGATAAACACGATGAATATACATTAAATATCTTCCTGGAGCCTTCTTTTATTTTACTGCTTTGTAATATCATATGAAGTGATCCTATTTTTTCAATAAGCTGGTTTGCATTCAACATCAAGTTTACACATTCCCCGGGATACTGTTAAGTATACTGTTGGACAACTGGTCTAATGGTTGGAAATAAAAATCTGGATGTATCATCTATGTATCCATGCATGAAAATGATGGTTATAACGGAACTTCCCTGGGTCCAGGGGTCCCTTTGCCATGACTGATTGGGGAGAATATCTTATTAACCTAGGAAGATCAGGCAAATGATTTCTCTGTGAGCAAGGAGCAGAGAATGAAAAGCAAAACCACACAAAAACTTTGGATCTAATCTAAGAAAACATTGATCTAATGAAGTGAATAATAGTTTTAACATGAATAAGTCATGGCAACATCTGTTCTGCTGGTCTGTTTGATTACATGAACTGTGGCAAAATATTAAAACTACAGGATTTTCATTGCATTTCCTATAATGGGAACTCTCCAAAATATTGTACAAAATGGCCTTACATGATCAATCAAATGGTAATGTCGAAGAATAGCTATTTTCTTCTCTTCCTTTAGCTTGTTGAAATCCGTCTGGCCATCTTTGGCTCAATTAGGAAATTTCCCTCTCAAAGTGATACATCCCTGAAAACCATGCTGCTTTGATGTTTTAATGAACAAACCCATGAGTAGCTCACAAACCTCTCTCTTCTGGGACCCTCACTCACATGTAGGTGCCCAGTGAATGCATGACCAGCTAGCTGACAGGTAGATTAGCTAATAAATACAAATCTGTGCAAAAATCTCTTGATTTCCATAGTATACCTAGAATGTAATACCAGAAAAAAATCACAAGAAAAGAGTAATTAAAACAAATACTTTAGGAAAAACAAGAATTAGCTAATCTTTAACATTCTGGAACTTCTTTTTGTCTCTTTTTATCAAGCAATTGATGAGAAAAACAATCTCAGATTGATTTCTGAGATTGGACAGTAATGCATTAAAGTGAAAAGCTTCTCATTTTCTGATAATGACTTAGTGTCCTACTTGTGCTATAAGTAAAAGTTGACCTGTTGATTACATACTCCCTAATAGCAGGGACTGAGTTCTTCAGCCTGTGTTATCCTAACCTGGGTATAGCTTATGACTCAAAAACACTCAAAACTCTGAGGAGATGCCATAGAATTTTAAGAAAAAACTGATTGCCTAATCAATGTTAAGAGATTTTGAGAGAGAGAAATCTAAGTCTTGATTTTGGATTATTGGATTGTCTAGTTGTTCTCATGATGCAGCATACTGATTCATCAATATCACTGGCCACTTAGGATGAATGGTCACAGCCTTCCACATGCACTACTTTATTTCTATCTTTCACATTTGGAGGACGTAGCTATTTATGTTGCCATACTTGCTTGGCCTGAAATTGTCCACAGTGTATTGGATTTTTTTAAATAATGGAATCTATTTATCTCATTTTTATTTATTTCTAATTCTAAGAAGGATGGATTTAATTAAAATATTGTACTGGAAAAAGAACTTTATTTTTGTGTATAGTTGGGAAAGAAAAGAATTTGTAGCATCTCTATTTATTTGTCAATAGATGCAACTTCATTGTCTTTTTTTCAGTGGTTATCTCAACAAATCATTTGTTTTAATGTTATTTTTAAGGATTATATAATTATTTCATTTCCCAATACAAAGCAGTATTAATGGAAAACTGTTAATGGAAACTTGAATCATCTAAAGTATCCAGAATTTCAAAATGATAAATCTATTATTTACTGAGAACAATAGCCTTTCAGTTTTAATAAAGTTACTTTATTTTTCCATTCTAATCATTCAGCCTGCTTCTTTGTATGGTAGAAGAGGAGACAAATATTACCTAAGCCAAGAATGTGGATTTTCAAAGATGCCTTCTATTTGGTTCTATGTATAGGCTCATTTCTTGCCTTGTTAATCATAACAAGAAACAGAATTGATGTAATTTTTTAGTTGTGTGTCTTTGTATCAGTCTTTTTTTCTTTTTATCCTATTTGTTTATACATTATTGTATGTTTTAGTAAACATTGTTCTTCCAAGTCAGGACACGCAGATATTCTTGTCATTTGCAATAACATGGATACACCTAGAGGATATTATGCTAAGTGAAATAAGTCAGAAGGAGAAAGACAAATACCATATGATCTCACCTGTGCATGGAATGTAAAAAAAAAAAGGAATAAACAAAATGAAAACACTCATAGATACAGAGAACAATCTGGTGGCTGCCAGAGGAGAGGAGGGTAGGGAGAGAGACAGAGAGGGAGAGGGGATTAAAAGGTACAAACATTCAGTTATAAATAAGACAGGGTACTGCAATAAACAACATGGGGAATACAGTTAATATTATAACAACTTTGGTGACAGATGGTACCTAGATTTATCATGGTGATCATGGCATAATATACATAAATGTTGAATTGCTGTGTTGTACATGTGGAACAAATATAATATGTCAACTATGCTTCAATTAAAAAATACATAAAGAATATATTTGCTTTGGAAGTCTTATGGAGGTGAAGGTTAATGGGCCTAGGTCCTTTTATCATTGTCTACAGTTTGTTTTTCTCTTCAGTTTTTCCCCCATTCTTCTCTGGACTTCCATACAGAGAAATAGAGCTAATATCATGCAGTCAGTTTCTGTAGTATTCAAGTAACAGGTGATAGGCACCCTGTATCTATTATATTTTGTCACTAAAACATCTTTTTCACTTAGATTGATCTTTTAGAATAGGAATCTTTTTTTAAAAGATTTTATTTATTTGAGAGAGGGAGAAAGAGAGAGAGAACCTGAGATGGAAGAGAGTCAGAGGGAGAAGCAGACTCCCTGCTGAACAGGGAAGGTGATGCCTGACTTAATCCTGAGACTCCAGGTTCATGACCTGAGCCTAAGGCAGTTGCTTAACAAACGGAGCCACCCAGGTGCTCTGAGACTAGGATTCTCTACTTATTTTGCCATCATCAATTGCTAAGTCATTCCATATTTTACCTATAAAAATGTTTTACTGCTATATTGTCAATTCTAAGTATTTTTAAACATCAGTATAGTATATAGAAAATGTCCTTTCCATAAAGAGACTAATTACATACAAAAGTGTGTTTGGGGGGTGCCTGAGTAGCTCAGTGGGTTAAGCCTTTGCCTTCAGCTCAGGTCATGATCTCAGGGTCCTGGGATCGAGTCCCGCATAGGACTTTCTGCTCAGCGGGGATCCTGTTTCCTCCTCTCTCTCTGCCTGCTTCTCTGCCTACTTGTGATCTGTCTGTAAAATAAATAAATAAAATATTTTTTAAAGTGTGTCTGGTTATTTTATAAATGTTTTATAACAGTGTTTTATGATTGAGTCACAACTCAGTGTTCTCTTGCATGCACACACATACATGCATCCATATACACGGTGTATGGATTATTTCATTTTGCCTACATGATAGCATTACCTATGTAATGTATGTGGTCATTCTTTGTTTTGTTTTTATTTTCTTCTATAAATCTCAAATTACTCTTTAGTATCTATTTAGGAGCTATCAATTTTTATCCCCTCCATAGACAAACACAGTTATGTCAAGAGGACTAATGGATTTGTGGGGAGAAGTATAGGTTGATAAAAAATAGGGACCAAACAATTCCCTTTCAAAGCCATCTTTTAAAATAGCCAGTTATTAAGAATATAAATCAACATTATTAAACATTTATTTTTTTAAATTTCATAATAGAGATACTTAATCTTCTACCTTCTGAGTCTTATGTTCTCTATGGCAGGCTTCTGTAGGCATTCAGAATTTGAGAGAGTTTTTGAGTTCTGAAACCTTTTATAGGAAGGGATAGAAATCTTTATAGGAATCTTATTTTATATACTTTAACATATTGGATACAATTTTTGCCCCAAACATAAAAGACAATCAATCATTAGCAAAAATCTGTTCTTATCCTCTACAGGGAACATTCTTTCCCCTTCTTATTCTCCTCTGACAGTTCGCTAGTCCATTCTGTTTCCTACTTATTCAGAAGACTTACATGTTTTCTTGATTTTTTTTCTTCAAATTTCAACCATCTCTTCCTCCATCTAACCTCTTCCTGGCCAACTTGGCTCTTACCTTACTGAGGGAACTGGGGCTATCACAAACTTCCAGGAACTTTCATCATCATATTTAACACCTATCTCAGATTAAACTGAATGTACTATTGATGAATTGTTCATGCTGTTCTGGAAGGCCCCTCCCTTCAAATGTCTTCTAGAACCTACCTTCCTTCCTCAAGAATAATGGTCTAGCAAATATTTTTCTGTCCTCAATTATAATAGACAAGTGCAGTACAATGCAATGTCATTTCTTAAAAATCAATATATATTTACTGTGAAGGATGATTTAAGATATGTTTTCAAGTTAGAGGAGTATGTATGCTATATATATAGTAGACCATGCATGTCATATAGTAAAATTCTGTATTATGTGTTACAGTCATTCTTTAGTAGTAGATATGTGAGAACTATTTATAAATGGCTTCAAGAAGGGAAGACTTGATCTGGAAATTTATGAATGGAACAATTTGGATATATGAAGAGGCATTAGAGCAGCCTTTCCAGACAGGAGACACAACATGAGCAAATGTGCAGAAGTGCAAATGAACATGGTATAATCAGGGTTTGGAAAGGAAGCCCGAGTAACTAGAGTAGAGGCTTCATTAAAGAGTTCAGAAAGAGACATGATAAGAAAGAAAAACTGGATGCTGCTTCATGATGCCCTTGACTTCCAGGATATATTCAACAGAGATGATAGTAGAATGTTCACATGGAAAAATCTACTGATGAATTTTGTATTTTTTGAACTGAGATTTTATAATAGGATATACGTAGACTAATGTTTCTTTTGATTTCCTGTTTAGTACCTTCCAATTTGAGTTCACATGTCATATTTCAGGATTGAGGAAGAATACTTATCTTGGTGGCATTGAGGCCACCTATTGGCAAACAGGGGCAGAAGCTTGAGCACATCAAAGTTCTACTCCCTCATTGAGCTGCCTGAAGAACAGACTTGGTTGGCATAGAAGGTTTTCCCAGTGAACATGTCCAGAGTCAAGCTGGGTTTACATTTAAGTCTACCTGAGCTTCAGGGTCCCAGGATAAGACCGCAGGCCACATGAGAAGGGACTAGGCCTTTTAAAAGAGGAGGTTGATGGTTGCCATTTTGTGTGATGACAGGGCAGAGACTTGGAAATCATTATTTACCTAACAAACCACATCCCTTACCTCTCTGAATCTGTCATTAGCATAGTAATCTCATAGTGTAGAGCACTGATGTCTACTAGAACATTTTCTGATGATGAAAATATTCCATGATATTTGTGGTCATTGAGCCCTTGAAATGTGGCTAATGAAACATTTCAATTTTTTAAATTTAAATCTGACTTGTCCCACATGGCTATCTTTTATAGAATATTATATGGCAATTATAGAATCAAACTAGATTTTAGTGAGCATGTATCATGTGCCTGACCTAATCTAAGAACTTCACATGTACTAACTTACTTAAACCCCATGAGAATCATAAGGAGCGGGCATTTTTCTTTTCCTTTCCTATTATAAAAATGAGAGAACTGGGACAGAGAGGCTTAGCATAGGGAGGAAATGACAAATTTGGGATTTAAACCTAGGCACTATATCCATTTAGCTTAAACAACTGTGTTGTTTCATATTTAAACCCTACATTAATCTTGCACTACTGTTCTTGCTCACATTCATTTGTGTATGTTATTACCATAAAGAGAAACTATTTTACACATAAAACATATCAGCCATTCCTCTTGAGGCTTTATATGCTCTAAGATTCATGCAGCAGTTGCCATCTGGTACCCACCAGGAAAAATCTGGTCACAAAGCTATTGTAATCATAATACTACTTGAAATAAAATCAAATTTCATTTTTTATGAATAGTATATCTTCATTTTCCACAGATCCCACCGATCCATTTGGTTTTACAGATAATTCCTTATACATTTGCATCCTTTCCCTGTCAGACTTTTAAGTTTGCTATTCCAGATTTAAGACCACATTACTCATCTATTGATTTTTCCTTCGTCAAAGTAAATTTTGTGTTCATATTGGCTGTCTTGATATGGCGATGTGATAGCATTTTTCAGGTTCAGGCTTACGTGATTTTTAGTCTCTGAATTTCAGTGAAAAGATTTCTTTTTCCCAGTAGACCTAGCAAAGGGCCATGATTAATCCTGATGGGCCCTGATTTAGTCTTGTGCTCACCTTCTCTAGACCACAACACAGGAGATGAACCCAAACAATGTTCTGAACTGTAACCTTGATTATGTTGTTTTTTTTACCTAAAATACAGTGTCAAGGTACTTATCAGTCTAAGAGGTTTATTAGTAAATAAACTGTTGACCATTCATGGTAAGCTTCAAAAGCCCCATTCCTAAAAACTGTTATAGCCCCTACTTGAAATTAATGTTCCTTACCTTTTAAACTAGTAGGATATTCTATTAAAATCTCTTTCATGTGTGCTAGATCTAAAAATAGATTTATATATTTGCTCTCTTTCCTCTATATTTCCAGGCATATGTAAATAGTAATAATTTTAATGCATTGCTACATAATATAGGTAGGCTAACTGAATTAAATATTTGCATTCCTTTTTCATTTGGTTTTTGTATAATGTTGACCTCTAGTATATAAAGCTAATACTTAAGATTAATCTTTTTGTTCATTTTTACTTTGAATTAGTATTTGGGGGAAATAATCACCTTTTATAATGATTTTTTTAAAAAGTAGACATTGTAAATACATTCATATGAGAAATGTTTAAAATAATCAACTAAATAACAGAAAAAAGATTTAGATTTATTCCAAGCAATGGTGGTAGAAACTGATAGAGGTGATCTTATTGGGGATGTAAAATCAGGAGACAATTCCCAAACCATTCAATCTAGCTGCTTACTCAGTTAGTGAAAAGGGATACCCCAGCACTTAGCAGTGTCCTATTATGGCTTGATGTCTGTCCAAGTTTTACCACAGTTTGCTTAAGGCCATAAGTACTAACAAAGACAGACTAAGAACTATGTTAGCTACTATTTTCCATGATTTTTAGAATATCTTCAAACTATGAACCAGGATTCCATGAGCTTCATCCTCCACAAAAAAAAAAAAAAAAATTATCTGAGGTATGTTTTAACATTAGACCCTCCACCAAATTATAAGTTGGTAGGAGATATGTGAGAGAAGTAGTTTTACCTAAATTTTGGTTTATATTATTCAATCTTTTAATACCAATTTGCATGAAAAATCACTTTTAAAAATTAATGGGGGTAAGAAAAGTGGTCAAAATAAAGCAGTATTTATTTTTTCATTTGAAAAATGAAATATTACCATTATAGTTGATAAAAAGTTCAAAACTGAATTTAAGGCAAAAATAAAATTACTAAATTCATCTGATATTTATGTATAAAAATATCTTTTTTGATTTTTTAAAATCTATTTAAGGGTCCTGTTTTATGTTTTTTTTTTCTGAAATTATCTTCAATTGTTTTCATCTTATTCTTCCTTAAATAGATTGAAGAACATAGAAGAAGAGTGCTTGGCAGAAGCAGGTTATTTCCATTCTTTTCCCTTCTTCTTGGAAAATACAAGTCGAGGCCCCCAGTAAAGTTAATTAAGACACACATTTTACACCCAGAACATGTGGCTTAATTTTAAGATCTGTCTTTCAGAAGATGACATAATTCCAAAACTTAAGCTCTTATTAATTTCCATTTTTTCACTGGAAAACAGAATCTGGGAGAAAATCAGCTGACACTTTCTGGTTAGTATCACAAGTAAAATTCATTGAAATTAGAAGCAGGAACTTCAGAAGGAAACTGGCAATACCGAAATTCTTTAAACTGAAACAAACAATTATAAAATATTACAGTGATGAAACACAGTAAAGCATCATAGATTATTGTTAGACATCAATCTTCGCCCTCCATTTTTCTTTGGCATAATAAAAAATGTTGCTATGGTTTCAAATAAAATAGCTTTATTTTGGTACTAAGAATTATGTGAAATACACAGTGTGTAGATTGCAACGCTAATGAAAGCTCTCTGAATGACTGAAAAGCATGAATTCACAGTATACATCATATTTATTCATCATTTGAAAATTTCTTGGCCATTCTCTTGGTGTGAGAAAATGTGCTATCCATTATCAGATGCAGGTAAGAACATTAAAAAGACATGATCTATGCAATAGGTTTGAGCTCAGTTATTGAAATGTTGTCTTCCTTTCCAAGAATTATCTTAACAGTGTTCTGGCTTTTCAGTCCACCAGTTCCTACCTAGACCAGATTAATGGAAAGAACTTTTGAGAGTGACTTCCATCTTTTTCATTGATTAGCAGTGTGATTAGCAGGACCCTCTGGACCTTAATTAACCACCCTCTAAAATGAGGCATTTGAATCAACTATTACATTCCTACCTAGCTCTCAAAAAAGTCTTTATTTATTTATTATATTTGTATTCCCCCAATAATGCACATTCATTATAGAAAACATTTTAAATTACAAAAAATAAAAACAACTAAAAAGGGAAGTGGTAGCTATAGTTCCTTCTGCAAAGTAACATGTTTTGATTTTATCATTACCCTTCAGGCTTGACTCCAAACATTGGATATTCCTGTAATGGACTTGTTTCTGTAGAGACATCTCAAGTCATTAGTAACATATGTAATATTATGGAGCTTTTATAATCTTTTCTGCATAGAATAATGATTCCTCGGGTAGGACAAAACTTGTAGTGACCACTGCTGTGTGACATTCCTGCCAATGTTGCCCTGAGTTGACCAAGCAGTATCCTTGGAAATTAAGCCATGAGGAAATTTACCCCCAGCATTTATCATTCAAAGATATGAGGAGGGATATACCCTAATTAAATCAGAAATGGGAAAAAAATCAAGATGTATGACCTTAGTGGCCTGGGAACAGTGAAGATTGCCTGTTCGTGTTTCAGTGGGATTTATTTTTAAAAAAAGGCAGTATTTTTTTTCTTTGCCCTAAACTTTTTAGACTGTTAGCATAAAAATTTTCACTCTGTCTAGCCCAAGAAAAAAAAAATCACATAAAAGTTTATTTTATAGTAGATTTGAATATATATAGTTACAAAAAATTCAAATATGAAAAAAAACATTAATTGATGGGAAGTTCAACTTAACTTATGAGTCTGCTTTCCCATTCTGTGGAGGAAAATTTACTTTTGTCATTAGTAGTAATTTTATTGTTTCTGGTTTAAAATGGAAGCAATTTTGGATTAATACGGTCTGTCTGTATTCTTCCCATTCTTTCTTGCCTGTTCTTCACCTCCCCAACCCCTTCTCTGGGAGCTTCTGGGTGCAGGAGAATTTACTAACTATAGGAGGTGTGGGAACTGGGTGTGCAGCTGATTCTTGGTTACCTCCTTTCACTGCTGGCTCTGCTGAAGTGTGGTTCATCAGATGGAGAACATTTCCATTGGTTTCTGAAGAATCTACTGCAGAAGTGCAGTTCCCACCATGATTTCCAGTTCTCCGTTCCCTATACTCTATGTCTTCTTGGACCCAACCTCAGTGTCCCTTCAGAAAATTAGGGTCTTTCAACAAGTTTACAATGCTCCGGACTTCTCAAAATTCTTAGCTCTTCTTGATACCATCTGCTGGATTTGTACAAGACACACGGTATGTCCATGCCCTGTTTATGCACTTTCCTCAGACAGTGGTTTCCTAATGCATAGGTGCTATGTTAGCTGCAAGTCCTCTGTCAGAATTGCAGTATTTTACACAGTATCATGGACAACTCATGCTCTGCAATTACCTTCATATCTAGTGAGGTATATACTGGGAAAAATATATGTGTATATATATATGTGAGTAAAGCAGGAGAGGCCCTGGGACCCATCACCAGAAATCACCTATATCCTGTAAACAGCACATTTATTCTTTTCCTACCCTCTGGTGGAATTCTTATCACCGTGTGTTGAGAAAACATCTCTTAGATAATCATGAATCCCTTTTCACCATAAGTTTTGTATGTGATTATCATATTTTAAGTCTTACAGGACTCCGAAATAAAGCAAAAACAAAACATTTTTTTCTCTCAAGCTATTTTCTTATCATTGAAAATCATGGTATTCAAGAATATTTGTTTCTTCTATTAAACACTTGCTCAAGTCCTGTTTTTTTCTTAATTATTTTTAAAAGATTTCAGTTATTTGAGAGAGAGCCAGTGAACATGAAATGGGGGAGGGAAAATGGAGAGGAAGAGGCAGCCTCCCTGCTGAACAGAGAGCCTGAGGACAATATGGGCTCTGATTCCAGGACCCTGAGATCATGACCTGAGATGAAGTCAGATGCTTAACAAGCTGAGCCACCCAAGTAGCCCCAAGTCCTTTAAAGGATGGAAAAACTCAAAGAATGATTTTTGTTCTCATTTTATCAGTCTTTCTTGAATGCAGTGTATTTATTAACAAAGGATCGGAGAAGAGAGAAATTAACTGGAAAAACCGTGGAGTTGGATATCAAAATATTATGAAACTTACATTAACATATTTTATAAATGCTTGAAATAAAATTTTTATTTTTATTTCATAAAGAATTTAGTTTTTATATTTCTTACTTTCCAGAAGAGAAAACCAATTTATTATGTTGTGCCTAAAGGAAGAAAGAAAAATAAAGAAAGGTCATAAATTTGAGGATGACTTTAATATAGCAAACCTTATTTATATATTGTTCTTTTTTTTTATTACTTTTCAGTGTAACAGAATTCATAGTTTTACACCACACCCAGTGCTCCATGCAATGTGTGCCCTCCATAATACCCACCACCTGGCTCCCCCAACCTCCCACCCCCCCGCCCGTTCAAAACACTCAGGTTGTTTTTCAGAGTCCATAGTCTCTCATGGTTCATCTCCCCCCCAATTTCCCTCAACTCCCTTCTCCTCTCCATCTCCCCATGTCCTCTGTGTTATTTGTTATGCTCCACAAATAAGTGAAAACATATGATAATTGAATCTCTCTGCTTGACTTATTTCACTCAGCATAATCTCTCCCAGTCCCGTCCATGTTGCTACAAAAGTTGGGTATTCATCCTTTCAGATGGAGGCATAATACTCCATAGTGTATATGGACCACATCTTTATTGATTATTCTGTTGAGGGGACCTTGGTTCTTTCCACAGTTTGGCGACCGTGGCCATTGCTGCTATAAACATTGGGGTACAGATGGCCCTTCTCTTCACCACATCTGTATATTTGGGGTAAATACCCAGTAGTGCAATTGCAGAGTCACAGGGAAGCTCTATTCCTAACTTCTTGAGGAATCTCCACACTGTTCTCCAGAGTGGCTGCACCAAGTTGCATTCCCACCAACAGTGGAAGAGGGTTCCCCTTTCTCCACATCCTCTCCAACACACGTTGTTTTCTGTCTTGCTGATTTTGGCCATTCTAACTGGTGTGAGGTGGTATCTCAATGTGGTTTTAATTTGTATCTCCCTGATGGCTAGTGATAATGAACATTATTTCACGTTTCTGATAGCCATTTGTATGTCTTCATTGGAGAAGTGTCTGTTCATATATTCTGCCCATTTTTTGATATGATTATCTGTTTTGCATGTGTTGAGTTTGAGAAGTTCTTTATAGATCCTGGATATCAACCTTTTGTCTGTACTGTCATTTACAAATACCTTCTGGCATTCCGTGGGTTGCCTCTTTCCTTTGTTGACTGTCTCCTTTGCTGTGCAGAAGCTTTTGATCTTGATGAAGTCACGAAAGTTCATTTTAGCTTTTGTTTCCTTTACCTTTGGAGACATATCTTGAAAGAAGTTGCTGTGGCTGATATCAAGAGGTTACTTCCTATGTTCTCCTCTAGAATTCTGATGGATTCCTGTGTCACATTGAGGTCCTTTATCCATTTCGAGTTTATCTTTGTGTACGGTGTTAGAGAATGTTCGAGTTTCATTCTTCTACATAAAGCTGTCCAATTTACCCAGCACCATTTATCGAAGAGACTGTCTTTCTTCCACTGTATATTTTTTCCTGCTTTGTCGAAGATTATATGAATTAAGGGACCATATCTGGGCTTTCTACTCTGTTCCATTGGCTTTGTGTCTGTTTTGATGCCAGTACCATGCTGTCTTGGTGATCACAGCTTTGTAGTAAAGCTTGAAATCAGGTAATGAGATGCCACCAGTTTTATTTTTGTTTTTCAACATTTCCTTAGCGATTCGGGGTCTGTTCTGATTCCATACAAATTTTAGGATTATTTGCTCCAGCTCTTTGAAAAATACTGGTGGAATTTTAATGGGAATGGGACTAAAAGTATAGATTGCTGTAGGTAGTATAGATATTTTAACAATGTTTATTATTCCGATCCAAAAACATGGAATGGTCTTCCATTTTTTATGTCTTCTTCAATTTCTTTCATGAGTGTTCTGTAGTTCCTTGAGTACAGATCCTTTACCTCTTTGGTTAGGTTTATTCCCAGGTATCTTATGGTTCTTGGTGCTACAGTAAATGGAATCGATTCTATAATTTCTCTTTCGGTATTTTCATTGTTAGTGTATAAGAACACCACTGATTTCTGTACATTGACTTTGTATCCTGCCACATTACTGAATTGCTGTATGAGTTCTAGTAGTTTGGGGGTGGAGTCTATTGGGTTTCCCATATAAAGTATCACGTCATCTGTGAAGAGAGAGAGTTTGACTTCTTCCTTGTCAATTTGGATACCTTTTATTTCTGTTTGTTGTCTGATTGCTGTTGATAGGACTCCTAATACTATGTTGAACAAGAATGCTGAGAGTGGGCATCCTTGTCGAGTTCCTGATCTCAACGGGAAGGCTGTAATCTTCTTCCCATTGAGGAATATGTTTGCTGTGGGTCTTTCATATATAGATTTTATGAAGTTCAGGAATCTTCCCTCTATCCCTGTACTTAGAAGTGTTTTAATCAGGAACGGATGCTGGATTTTTTCAAATGCTTTTTCTGCATCAATTGAGAGGACCATGTGGTTCTTGTCTCTTCTTTTATTGATTTGTTCTATCACATTGATTGATTTGCGAATGTTGAACCACCCTTGTAACCCAGGGACGAATCACACCTGGTCAAGGTGGATGACCTTTTCAATGTGCTGTTGGATCCTGTTTGCTAGGATCTTGTTGAGAATCTTAGCATCCATATTCATCAGTGATATTGGTCTGAAATTCTCCTTTTTGCTGTGGTCTTTGCCTGGTTTGGGGATCAGGGTAATACTGTCTTCATAAAAAGAGTCTGGAAGTTTTCCTACTGCTTCAATTTTTTGAAACAGCTTCAGGAGAATGGTGTTATTTCTTCTTTGAAAGTTTGGTAGAATTCCCCAGGGAATCGGTCAGGTCCTGGGCTCTTGTTTTTTGATCACTGCTTCAATCTCATTAAAAGATATCAGTCTATTCAGGTTGACTCTTTCTTCCTGGTTCAATTTGGGAGTTTATGTTTTTCCAGGAATGCATCCATTTCCTCTAGGTTGCTTAACTTATTGGCATATAACTGTTGATACTAGCTTCTGATGATTGTTTCTACTTCATTGGTGTTAGTTGTGATCTCTCCCTTTTCCTTCATAATTTTATTAATTTGAGCTTTCTCTCTTTTCTTTTGGATTAGTGTGGCCAATGGTTTATCGATCTTATTGATTCTTTCAAAAAACCAGCTTCTAGTTTCATTGATACTTTCTACTGTATCTCTAGTTTCTACCTCATTCATCTCTGCTCTAACCTTGTTTATTTCCCTTCTTGTGCGTGGAGTTGGTTTAATTTGTTGTTGATTCTCCAGTTCTTTAAGGTGTAGAGACAGCTGTTGTATTCTGGATTTTTCAATTTTTTTTGAGGGAGGCTTGGATGGCTATGTATTTCCCTCTTAGGACCGCCTTTGTTGTATCCCATAGGTTTTGGACCGACGTGTCTTCATTCTCATTGGTTTCCATGAATTGTTTAAGTTCTTCTTTGATCTTCTGGTCGATCCACACATTCTTAAGCAAGGTGGTCTTTAGATTCCAGGTGTTTGAATTCCTTCCAAACGTTTCCTTGTGGTTGAGCTCTAGTTTCTAAGCATTGTGATCTGAGAATATGCCGGGAATAATCTCATTCTTTTGGTATCGGTTGAGTCCTGATTTGTGACCAAGTATGTGGTCTATTCTGGAGAAGGTTCCATGTGCACTTGAGAAGAATGAGTATTCTGTTGTTTTAGGGTGGAATGTTCTGTATATATCTATGGGGTCCATGTGGTCCAATTTGTCATTCAATGCTTTTGTTTCATTATTGATTTTCTGCATGGATGATCTGTCTATTACTGAGAGAGGCGTGTTAAGATCTCCTACTATCAAT
Source organism: Mellivora capensis (assembly GCA_004024625.1). Taxonomy (NCBI): domain Eukaryota; kingdom Metazoa; phylum Chordata; class Mammalia; order Carnivora; family Mustelidae; genus Mellivora; species Mellivora capensis. The sequence goes on from PISX010014647.1 coordinate 45,775, forward strand.
GTATTCATATCAATATGACTCTTTATCTTGATTAATATTTTTCTTATGTCATTGGCTGCTCCCATATTGGGGGCATAGATGTTTACAATTGTTAGATCATCTTGGTGGATAGTCCCTTTAAGAATGATGTAGTGTCCTTCTGTATCTCTGACTACAGTCTTTAGTTTAAAATCAATTTATCTGAGTACCACTTCTTTTGAGACCTGTTGGCATGAAAGATGTTTCTCCATTCCTTCACTTTCAATCTGGGTGTATCTTTAGGTTTGAAATGGGTCTCCTGTAGACAACATATGGATGGGTCCTGTCGTTTTATCCAATCTGCAAACCTGTGTCGTTTTATGAGAGCATTTAGGCCATTCACATTGAGAGTGATTATTGATAGATACGTTTTTATTGACATCATGTTACCTTTGAAGTCTTTCTTTCTGTAGATTGTCTCTATATTTCTGTTCAATGATATTCTTAGGATTTTCCCCCTTTCATAGAACCCCCCCTTAGTATTTCCTGCAGTGTTGTCCTGGTGGTCGCATACTCTTTTAAGCCTTGCTGGTCTTGGAAACTCTTTATCTCTCCATCCATTTTGAATGTCAGTCTTGCTGGATAGAGTATTCTTTGTTTCATGTTCTTCTCATTTAGTGCCCTGAATATGTCTTTCCAGCCATTTCTGGCTTGCCAGTTTTCTGTGGACAGGTCTGATGTTATTCTGATGGGCTTTTCTCTGTATGTAAGGAGCTTCTTTTCCTAGCTGCCTTCAAGAGGGCTTGCCTACATTATAATTCTTCATTCTTGCTATCAGGTGTCTCAAGGTCTTTCGATAATCTATAATCTTGGGGAGAAACCGTTCTGCCTCTAGTACATGAATGCTGGTTCCATTCAAGATATTGGGAAAATTTTCTTGGATAACGTATTCCACTATATCTTCTAGACTTCTTTCTTTCTCCTCACCTTCAGGAATTCCAATAATTCTGACGTTGGAACGTTTCATGGCATCATTTATTTCCCTGATTCTGTTTTCATTGCTTCTAAGCTGTTTGTTCCAGGCTTCCTCCTGATCCTTTCTCTCTATCTGTTTGTCCTCCAGATCACTAATTCTTTCTTCTGTCTCAGTTACCCTAGCTTTTAGAGAATTTAGATTAGACTGGAACTCATGGAAAGCCTTGTGAACATCATTCCTGGTAGCTTTCAGTTCTGCCCTAATCAATTCCATTTGGTCATCCACGGCTTTCTCCAACCTACCTATTTTCTGGATAATTGTTAGCCTGAATTCCCTTTCTGACATAATGTCTATGTCGGTAGCCATTAACTGTGTTACAGAGGGCCCATCCTCTGAATTTTTCTTCTGCTAGTCATTCCTCCTTCTAGGCATTTTGGAGAGAGATGGCTGAACGGATGTAGCTGGATGTATCTACCTTGGTGCAATGAAGGTGCACCCTGGAACGTTTCTGCGCAATCAAGAGTCCCCACCCAAATGAAAGAAAAAAAGAAAGAGAGAAAGAAGGAAGAGAGAGAGAGACAGGAAAATGAAAGAAGGATAAAAGAGAAGGCTCAGCCCAAATGGGCCCCAAGGTAATGTTTGTGAAGTATACAAACAAAACGACTGATAAAAGTATATGACAAGAGAAGAAAAAAATGTATACATATATATGCACAAGCAAGAGAAAGAAACAAACAGACAAACAAACAAAAAAAAAAAGAACCTCGTCGAAAAGAACCCCAAGTATAAGATTTATATACTAACAGGACAAACACAAATATACAGAAATACTAGCAGGAGAAAAAGATGGGAGAGTGGTTGTAAATTCTCAGTGTGGGCAAGGAAGTTTATTTTGATTCTTCCTGGATATATCTTGATATCTTTTTTAAAGGACATAATTTTCCTAAGATAACAGGGGATTAAAAATTGGATTACCTATAGGCGTAGCATTGATTGGGGAAAGGGGATTACCTTGAATTTTAACTCTATATGAATATTAGCAAATAAAAATAAAGAAAAGAATGATCTAAACTAAAGTAAAATAAAAAAAAAATAGAAAAGCAAAAGAAAACCTGTGTAGATGTATCAAAAAGTTCAGATTAAAAGGTTATTATGGAATTTGATGTACTGGACATCTCACTGTGATGTTAAATAGGCTAAAAGGAAATCTATATAAAAAATAAATAATATTTGAAAAAAAATCAAAAAATGAACCAGAAGAGTGGGAACTAATTAAAAATTAAACGTTTTATCTATGAAGTAGTATTGATTGTTCTCTTCTCGTTTGTTTTTTTTTCCCCTGGTTGGCTTTCTGGGGGAGGGGCCTGCCACAGGGGTCTTCAAGCAGTGTTTTCTGAGTTCAGTCCTCCTACACCCTCAAGGGTGTTGGCTCTGAGGAAACCAGGCCTTCAGATTTTGTTCTCTGGAGGTTTTTATGTCTGTTCGTTTGTTTTCTCTCCCCTTGGCCACTCCCGATGGTTCTTGGAGGTTTAGAGGAAAGCAATCTGCACCCGGACCTCTGTCCCAGAGAGAAGCCCCAGTCCGTTCCCCTCTGTGTGCTGCAGAGCATGTTCCTAGCCACCGTCTCTGTGGACACCTGTGTTTCCTGCTTGTACTCAAAACCACAACAGCGGTGGCTGTCTAGGCAGCTCCAGACCGCCAGAGAGGTTCCAAGCAGTGATTGCACACTGAGATTTTCCTTGCTGGCCTGGAGTGGGAGCGCTCAGATCTTCAGGGTCTGAGCGCTCTGGGCTGGCGCTTCCCCGCACCTCTCTCAGCGGAGGGTGTGGGCTGTGTCTCAGGCTCTAGTAGCACAGTGCGGCACACGCGTGGGGACTGCAAAAAGGCTGTGTCTGCCACGCGAGGGTCCCGGACTCTCCCGCATGCCAAGCGCCCTTAGGAGGTCTCCTTGCACCTCAGGGACCAAGACCTTGTTTCTCTGCTGCACTCTCTCTGGCTCAGCTCCAGGGGTGTCTGTCCTTGGTGGGGGTCTTAAGCCCCTGTCCCTAACCATTCCAATTCCCGCAATTTCCCCCTGTGATCCTTTGCTCTTTTTGAGTGCTTTCTATCAGACTTCAGGTTAATGCTGGTCCCCAAATGCAGGAGGCTCTCAAATTGGAGTATTACTTTTCAATGGTTCACTTCTGGTGGCTCCCTCCCCCTTTTGTTTATCTTCCGATACCAGTCTGGTGTTCCCACTCCGCTTTACCTGCCCACAGTCATCTTCTGCCTCCGTAGAGATCCAGACATGTAGAACTCTGATCTCAGGCTGATTTCATGGGTGATCGGAGTTCCTTGGTAGGTAATCAGCTCACTTTAGGGGACAGGTTGAAACGGCGCCTCCTCCTAGTTCCCCGCCATCTTGTCCCCCCCTCGAAAGTAGGTTTTAGTGGGTAGACATTACAGTGCCATCTACTTTTCCATCCCCTGTGTGCTTGCCTGTCCATCAAACCATCAGCCAGTGATCCTGAATGCTAGGGACCATCCTTGGAGGTCCCCTGTCTGGGGATGTACTCAGGTCTGGAACCAAAGTGAGTTTATGGCTATCTCACAACTGAGTAAACAGGAAAGCTGACAAATATCTCATGCTTAATAGTGAAAAGAAGTGGCTAGAGGGGTTTACCTATAATTCCCTAGATTGCCTTTTTATAATTATTTTTTTCCATTTTAAATCAGGTTTGTTGACATGTAAGTCTTATACCATAAAATTCATTTTTTTTAAATCCTAGAACTGAATGTTGTTTTTTTTTTTTTTAATAGGTTCTCTGAGCTGGACAACCATTACCACAGTGTAAGTATAGAACAATTTCATCATATTAGAAAGAAACCTCCTATCTGTTAGCACTTATTTCTTATTTCTCCTTCCCCAACCCCCAGCAACTGCTGATCTACATTTTGTCTCTCTAGGTTTGTTCTCTTCTGGACATGTCTTGTAAACGCAAACATATGACATCTATTTTGGGGGGTTGACTTTCATCATTCAGCAAAATGTTCATACATGTTCTCACATGGTTCAGTACTTGACTCCTTTCTACTGTAGAAAAATATTCCATGTGTGAGTGTGCCACATTTTTTTTTAATCCGTGGATGGACATTTTGGTGGTTTCCCCTTATTGATCATTATGAATAACGCTGGCTATGAATAGTTACACACAAAATTTTGTACGGTTATGTCTTCATTTCTTTTTTTTATTAACATTCAATGTATTTTCTTCAGGGGTACATGTTTATGAATCATCAACCTTACACAATTCAGAGCACTCACCATAGCACACACCCTCCCCAATGTCCCTAAGTCAACCACCTTCTCCCTCCCCCACCCCCCAGCAATTCACAGTTTATTTCCTGAGATTAAGGGTCTCTTATGGTCTGTCTCCCACTTTAGTTTCATCTTCTTTATGTTTTCATTTCCTTTGACTAAATAACCAGGATGGAATTGCTGTGGTTACTATATGTTTAAAGACTTGAGGAACCAATAAGCTGTTTTCCACCAGCAACACTGAGATTGAGGGCTGCTGTTTTTCTCCCTCCTCACCAGTGCTTATCATCATTATTTTGATTATAGCCATGCTAATGGGTAGCAAATAGTATCTCCTTTTGATTTTGTCTCTTTGACTTTAGGTGTTGAGCATCCTTTCATGTTCATATAGATCATTTGTCTTCTTTTGAGAAGTGTCAATTTATATTCTTTGCCCTTTAAAAAATGGTTAAATTTATTTTTATTGAGCTGTGAAGGTTCTTACATATTCTGTGTAGAAGTCCTTTAGTAGATTCCCAGTTTGCACAATTTTCTTCAAATCTGTGAATTGTCTTTTCATTATCTTAGTGGTATCATTTGAGTACAAAGGTTTTATCTAGGGCCACCTGGGTGACTCAGGCAGTTGTGTCTGCCTTCAGTGGAGGTCCTGATCCCAGGGCCCTGGGATCCATCCCCATGCTGGGCTCCCTCCTCAGTGAGGAGCCTGCTTCTTCCTCTCCCTCTGCCACAACCCTGCTCATATTCTCTCTCAATCTCTCTACCACCCTCTCTCTATCAGACGAATAAATAAAATCTTAAAAAAAGAAGGTTTATCTACCTTTTTTTTGCATTTGTGAATTTGGTATTATACCTAAGAAGTCATTGCCTTGACCCAAATATTTCTCTTGTTTTCTTCTAAGAGATTATAGTGTTAGCTCTATGATCCATTTTGAGTTAATTTTTCTTGTGTGTATGCTGTAATATAGGGGTGCAACCCAATTTTTTTTTTTGCATGTGGATATCCAGTTGTTCTAAAACAAACTGGTTAAAAAATTGTTTGCTCCCCATTGAGTTTTCTTGGCACTCTTGTCAAAAACAAATTTGCCATAAATGAAGAGGTTTATTTCTCGATTCTTGATTCTATTCCACTGCTATGTATTTCTGCTCTTATGCCAGTACCACACAATCTTGTTTACTCTATCTTGATAGTATGTTTGGAAATCAGGATATGTGAGTATTACAATTCTGTTCTTTTTCAAAATTGCTTTGCCTATTCTGGGTTGCTTGGAAAGAAATATCTTTCTTTTTTCAGTTACCATTGTATTTCTATGTGGGAGAGTCTATGGCTTAAAAAACAAAACAAAATAATCAGACATGACATTAGAAAACATATTAAAAAGAAAGTCTCTTCCAAAAGCCCAAACATTCCTGTTTGCTGGATACCACTAATAAATGGTATGTCAGTCCATAAATATAAGGTCATGTGTTATTTTATGTGTCTTATTGTACAGACTTCTCTATAGTTTGCTGTATGAGTCAATAATTTAATCCAGAGCCTATGCCACATTTTAATGATCTATTTAAACCATCATATAAGCCCCAGTCCGTTCCCCTGTGGGTGCTGCAGAGCAGGTTCCCAGCCGCGATCTCTGGGGACACCTGTGTGTCCTGCTTTACTCAAAACCACAAGCGGCAGCTGTCTGGGAAGCTCCAGATCACCAGAAAGTTTCCAAGCAGGGAAGGTACACAGAGATTTTCCCACTGGCCAGGGCTGGGAGAATTCAGACTTTCTGGGTCCTAGAGAGCCTGGCTGACGCCCTTGAGCCTCTCTCTGGGGAGGGGGTGGAGCGCTTCTCAGGCTCTGCTAGCACAGTGCGGCACACATGTGAGGACTGCAAAAGTCTGTTTCTGCTCCAGGAGGGTCCCAGCCCCTGCCACTCGCCAAGCGCCCTTAGGAGGTCTCCTGCCTGGTCAAGAACGTAGGCAGTAACCTCTTTAATATCAGCCACAGGAACTTCTTTCAAGATATGTCACAAAAGGCAAAGGAAACAAAAGCAAAAATGAACTTTTGGGACTTCATCAAGATCAAAAGCTTCTGCACAGCAAAGGAGACAGTCAACAAAACAAAGAGGCAACCCACGGAATGGGAGAAGATATTTGCAAATGACAGTACAGACAAAAGGTTGATATCCAGGATCTATAAAGAACTTC